>MCJB01051721.1:36190-63034 GCA_002018475.1 Nicotiana obtusifolia
CCCCAAAAAAAAAAATTAGTCAAAATAATCTATTATACGCTACTCAAAAACACAAGTAACTTGAGTCGAAAAGAATAAAGTTTTTTACATGGAGGAACAAAAAGGATGACTAACCTGCAATTTCTACATGAACTTTGAACTTGATGCTATGAAGGAGAATAGAGTTCTCTTTTTATTTGTAAAAAAAATTGAATATTTATTGCTTTTGGGAGATATTAGCAGACTAGCAGACAAGATAATGAATTGGGAAAGACCATGAATTAAGGCTTCAATCAATAAAAAAGGTCTTGACTTTTAAATTTAATACATTTAGTTCCCTTTTAAAACTTTTGAGTAATTATAAAGCTGAATTTTTAGAATTTGAGTATTATATGAAGGACTTATACAATAAATTTTATTTTAATTTGAAAAAGTCTCTGGGGCTTATGCCTCACTAAAAAAACGCCTCAAACGCCCGAGCGTACGCCCCGAATTACTGGGCGTACACCTCTTGAGACTTTCGCCCCACACCATCGCCTCGGGGCATTTTTGGTGCGCCTCGCCCCATGGCACGCCCCGAAAAAGCCTTTTAAAACATTGCTAAATATACCACAATATTCTAATTTGGAATACACAATATTCTATTTTGGAACATAGTAGGTATATATGATAAAATAAAGTTATAAAGTAGATATACAGGGTAAATTTATAAAGTAGGTATACAAGGTAAAATAAATATTTTAATTGTATATGGTGTTAACTGGCGTTTTCAATGGGCATATAACGTAGATTAACCAAATTTTAAAGAAAAAACAAAAAATATTAGAATCATATTTCACTAAATTGTCTTAGATATTTTTGTAATTTTAAAATATTATTAATTTTATAATATTAATGGGACCATATATTTATATAGAGATCTTCCAAAAATATATTATCTTATTATCTTATCGAAATCGATAATTTTTACCATTGGGCCAAGTTGAAATCGGAGAAAAATATTATCTTAAAGAGTTTATTAATTTAGAGAGGTTATACTGTAAATTAGAGAGGTTTTTTAGCTATAAGTTGGACTCATGCTTATGCACAATAAAAAGACGAATCCCACCTAACATATAAATATATTTTAGATCAATTAAGAAAATGTATAATTTTCAAGTTAATACTATAGTAGAATTTTAAGTTTATCATTATGGTGGATCAAATATGAGCGCTTGAGGTATAAGCCTCACGAGACAAGGTGATTTCTATGCCTCGCCCTAAGATGAGTTCCACTTTTGCCTTTTAAAACTTTTTCCCAAAACCTATGTTAATATTCTTGATTTCATAACGGTGACACTGAAAACAATAGTATTTTGGTCTCAAATTGTAAATAAACGAGTGTATGCATCCTAGTTACATATTCTTGATCGCCTTCTTACTGTTTTTGCACGCTAATTTTGGGGCTTAATTATTCCTTTTCAGCATTGCATGATGACTAGTAGCTAGTAGAAGTTAGCATAGTGTAATAAGTAGTAGGAAATCCCTAATTCAACTGTCAGCCTTTTCTTAGTGCTGTTTTCTCATGATAAAATCAGGACTTATTTGTTTTGCTTTAAATTGCTTGATAATATTTAAAGCATGTCCGGTCAAAATAAACATTTTGGTTGGACTGTTCCTTACTTCTCAACCAAGAATAGACCTAATGAATTTGACCATTCAATTGTACCTTCTCCTCCTTGATCTTTTGGCTTTTTTTTGGTTCACGATGTTTGATTTTTTTAAATATTATAAGAGAATTATTTTTTTTTTAAAATTTCTCTTGGAGTAAAAAGTTTCGGAGTATATGTTATATTTCCAATGAATAAATTAAAAGATAGAAAAAATTAATATGATCAATTTTATCATTAACTAATGTCAAAAGACGAATTCTTTAATATGTGGAAGAACAGCAAAAAAATTAATTAGTGGACCAGAAGGAGTAATAGATAAAAAAATAAAAAATAAAAAAGGTGTATTTGGAATTTCTTTCAGTTCAAGAGAACGTTTTTCTTTTCAATAAAGCCCCTTATATCAGTTTTATCATTAATATTATATTTACATCGTGATTTTTGTAAAAAAATAATAATAATTTTGAGTCAAAAGTGAGTCAATTCCGGGTGCTCCCTACTCCCCACTCCTTTTCTCTTATCTTAAAGTAGTTTATTTTTCTGTCTTCAATTCTTGGATAGCATTCAAGGGTTATGTTGCTTCTAGGAAATAGCACAGAAGAGGAATCATGCTTGAAAACAAAGATGTAAGTATTACTTTTAGGAAAATTTAATTGCTTATCATTTACTTTGTGATGCACAGCTCTTGCTTCTTCCTCAATTACGCAAATTATTGAAGAATGCTCTAAACAAAAGAAGCATGATTTACTTATCTGTACCAGTAATTTAATTCTATTTAATGATAAAAATAGAATTATCATTAAATTAAATGGAACCAAGAAAAAATAAAATATAAAATAAATGCAAGATTGGAGCGGCCAAAGGTCACAATTCACTGTAACTTGATGCTTGTAATTTGTTGTTTACTTTCAAGTCAAATCCTTGTTCATATCTAGTCAAGGAAATTAATCAGAGTCTATTGATACCTTCGTTAGAATGCTGCCTTTTATTCGAAAGGCTACTCATTGTTCTACTTTGTGAACAACAAATACACACACACACATATATATATATATGTATATAAGGATAAAGATGTACTAGTACGTACAGTACTCCCTTCTGAACTTTTTATTTGCCGGTTAAGGTTTCGGGCACCTATTAAGAAAACTTATGTTAGTTGGAGTAGTAAGGGCGGAACTGAAAAAAATTAATTAATGCCTTTTTCTGCTATAAAGTGACAAATAAAAAGGACCAATGGAATTATTCATTTGAAGAGTTTTTTTTTTCTTTTTTTCTTTGTGGTTTTAATAAAGAGTGAAGCTGGTTAGTTATAAAGTAATGACTAGTATGGAATGAAACAAATTATTGAGCAAAGCCAGTCATGTATAACTTCTTGCTCACTAGATGTGTGTATCGAATAGTTTTACTTTGACATAGTGAATACTTTAAAGTAAGGTGCACGATAGAGAACGTAAAGAATGTGGACTTATCTCATAAACTACCAAAAGTCGCCACAGGTTTGAGCTGAATCAGTCAATTTTGGTAGTTGAGAGCCTATGTAAGTTGTTTTGACGAATCCCCATGGAACCAAAAAAAAAAAGAATATAGAGAAAAACAATACAAAATTCTTTTGTAAAAAATTAGATAGAATAATAGAATTTTTTTCGTAGTTTTTGTAGATCAAATATTAAAAAGAAAAGAAAAGAAGGACAGAAGTGACTAAGTGAAGAATACGCTGACCTAGATGACAACATTCGACCTTTGATTTCAAGCCTCATTTTTTCTAGGTCTACTTCTGTTAGCTGAAAATATTAAATCTTGAGATGGACTACATATACAATATGGGAAAATAATACAAAAACTTTCACGCTACGGAGTATAATCAATATTTCTATTACCCTATAAAGGACAAAATTTATGAATAATATATTTTGCATAGTGATCAGGAAGTGTTCATGACATAAAATTGCATGCTAGAAAAATATGTAGACAGACGACTGGAAATTTTGGTCTCAATAAACTATCCGATATTCTTTTCCCAATATCGGAGTATTTTACTAGAATCTGTGTGAATTCCATTGATGAACTTGTGATGACTATAACATGTTAACAATCGATGTACTTTCTTCAAATTAACCGAAAAATTACCATTTTTTTTTTAAAATTTATGACTTGTCAGGAAGTCAGATTTATAATTACATAATAAAAACCAGAAAACAAAAGATAAATAGGACATAGTCAATGAGCTAAGCGTTCACACTTGTTCACATATCAAAGAGTAGAAATGGCGTGGGATAGCCACTTTTTACATTGTATTTAGTTTTTATCCAGTATTTTTAGTGCTGAGCAAAAATAACCACTACTCTATTAAAATTAATACGAAAAGACGTTGTTACCCTTTCTTTATGAGTGCTATGTAAATATTAAGGATATTGTGTCCTTAACATTTACACTACACATATGAAATTAAGGACATAATGTCCTAAAGTTTAACAACGGAAGGTGCAAATACAGAACAGTTTGTCCTTAATATTTACACAACATTCATGAAATTAAAAATACCATGTCCTTAATATTTTACACAACGCACTGGCTAAAAAGCAAATACATTTTAAACAGTAACTAAAGAGTAAAGACATCTCTAATTAGTAGCTAACTGTACATATCACTCTATGAAAGAGGATCATGTGGGTCTTTCAACTTTCAAGGTTGAAAAGATATGCAGCAGATAATTCAAATGGAGGCTGAATCAAGACAGATAGAAATCACCTAACCACCTTGATTTTGAGTTTTGACTAACCACCACAACAATTTTCATACCAAGTGAATTTTCTTTTCCTTGCTAAAAAGAATACATTAGTATCATGTTTTGTACCATAAGACAGTATATTTTTCTTCTGTATTAGCGTGATGGGCTCCTGATGCCGGACTCGTATTGTAAAACATATCGTGGTGAGAGGCCCAAGTCCAACTTACTATTCCTAAAGCAAGTATGCTTACCACACACGGGCTAATATTATGCTGGGAAGTTAGCTGAGCAAGTGTCGAAGGAACTAGAGAAAATCCAGCCAAAGGGTAAACTAAGGTTGTAAATCCTTTTCACGTGAGATTTTACTTAATTTGGTAATAATTTAATCCAGTTGAATTCAAAATAACATAAGTTCAATTGTCCAATGGATTCCACTCATTTCTTAGCTACTATCACTACGTCCAGAAGATGACGATAAAGGCAACATCTTCCGAATTCAAGAACCTACCACATAACAAACCCATCTGGAAAGAAAGAAATAAGTGGACACTTCCACAGCTGGACTTCACAGAACTGCATGAAATAGTAATGATAAGCCTAGACATTACAAAACCAGCAGAGATTTACCGATAGCAACGAACAAGTAAACCGCACATTCATTATCCCCCTCAACAAGTGTAGTACTACCCTTCATCAGTGATCTAATAGTCGAATTTGGTGTTTCAAAAGGAAAAGAAAAGGAATTGGTTTGTGTTTCCAATGTTTACTTGTCAGTTTCATCACTGCTGATGCTGCTCATATATCTGCATATAAGCCTCAGAAAGTGCAACCATTTGGGGAAGAGTTTCAGAAACATGTAGGTCTTGCATCTCATACCTGCGCCAATTAAAAGCATTAGGTTATCAAGTAATAAAATCAACCATTCCCTCTTTTCTTTTCCATTTGTGGAGGGGAAAGTTTAGAACATCAAACTAGAAAGATATCAAACTTATTGATATGAGCTCTGTAACTAACCAAAGTTCTTCTGATTTTCGTTGGACAAACACCCTGTAGGATCCTTCACCTGGCTTACCATCATGAACAATATTAGCAATCAAGTCATACTTTGAGCGAAGCTTCTCATTCTCCTTTGGTGCTGGCAGAGGAATATAATCCTTGAGCTCCAGATTCTTCACCGGGAAGTTAACTGAAAAAAGATGCATCAAGCGTCATAAGTTACGAGATAGAAGCCTAACAGTGCAGTTCCAAAGTCTTAACTATAAATACTCGAGGTTTAGAACTTTTTTGCATTATCTAGTTTTTTGTTTCTTTCCTCCTCCCCACCGCCCTCTCTCTGCTCCCTAGCTGCTTTCTCCTGTGTGGAGAACGTGTAGTGCAAGTGGACTCTCTAACAAGCAGAACAAAAGATATTTTGATCAGGAAAAAGAAATTACACACCACTGATCCAGCAGAAAGTAAAGACTAAACCCCTCATCCCTCGTCTCCTCATCCCCCTTCCTTAAACGCCCGTATGTGGAGAATTTGGAATCAGAAAGACAATTCTAACAAGCAATATAAACCAAAGCTTCAAACTAACAAAAGCTAGAACTTCAAACCCCTTGCTACTCCCTGCCACCCGCCCCTCAAAAGAAGTATTTACTATTTACTGATATTCAAAGTGTAAAAGAGGCTAAGCAACATCCTAATCTACAGTAAGGTCTAGTATATGCTAGATGGGTAGCAGAACCAGGGCTTGAATAGAACAGCTTGGTATCATGTCCAACCAAAAATACCAATATGAGGGATCATAATTTGACAGTATGAGTGAAAAACCACAGATATTTCACAAAAATGGACTAGTATATTCCTACGACATTTTTGGAGAAATGAGCTTTTAATCTGATAGGCAACTTAGGCAGTCTTCTTCTTCCTTTAATTCTGGAAATATTGTTTCCCTATTATCAAATTTCCTTCTTTTGGGTGGGGGAAGCTATGTGGGAGAAGAGGTACTGGCGAGCTAGTAGGAGTATTGACGAAGCTTTTAAGTCCCTTGGAGGAGGGGATATTACTGACAAAGCTGTAGTATTGACAAGGCTTCTACATTCACTATGAGTTAGATGTTTTGGTAATTTCATTCAATTCAAGGGTAATATCAATATGAGTACTCACCAAGCGTCGGATTTTTCTCCATAAAGAAATTGTTCTTTGTAAACCTTCGCATGTGGAGAATTAGATACTGCGGCAATTTTGTTACACGGTATCTCATCCTCGCTATACGAGGCCTTACAACTTCAGTCACAGTCTCACCGTCAAACTTCTTAAGTATGTTGAATAATGGTACCTTCATTTACAAAAATCAATTAAGTACAAACTTGAGATGCATCGTATGGTAAAAGGATGTAGATAATGAGGTCAACTCTCAAGAGATTAAAGTTTCAAATTTCGTGAACCATATCAGAGAAAGTTCAAAAGCAGGTGTTTCATTAAGTTTGAAGAAATTGTTAGACACATTGAACAGAAACCAATGGATTAATAGCCTCTTATCTACTTTGCGAAGCTAAAAAGATGAAAAAACAACCACCATAAGAGAGCAGAAATAGATCATGAATGTGTGCAAATAGGCATCTACACCGTAATTACCAAACTGTATCACCAACAAGCATATTCCCCTCAAGTTAATAAAACTCAAGAGATCTCACCTCCAAAGAATGACAAATACCTCCCTTGTTGACAAAGACTAAGTGAAGGGCATTAAATTTGAACAAAAATTGTATGACACCCTGAATATTTTATCACCTGCTATTCCCTTGGTGGGAGTTGAGAGGGAGAAATCATTTCCTTATTCTTCTATTTACTCCCTTTTTTTCCATACACTTCATTTTCTGTTTCCCCAGTCCTTACCTCCTCCTCTCATTTCATTTCTTTACTCTCATACTCTACCTCTCTTTCTTAGTGTGTCCTCCCTCCCCCAACACACAAGACCAACATCCAGAACAATCAAGATATTAAACTGACGAAAAATTAGTCAGTAGAGCAAAGATCACAATAGGGCCAGGATAAGACGGGTATAGTTTCAAGAACCCTACATTTGTGTGACGGCCAATGATTTATTGCATGAAAATAACAGCATCGTGAGAATATCGTTGGTAAAATAGTTGTACTTGCAGATATCATTCTAAATTGTAGTAGTAACTAATATCAAGTGAATGAACTATCTAAACTAGAAGAGAGGTGCATCTCCTTATTTAAACTACAGAGAAAATCTTGAGCTTTAACCAACTAGAAAGGAAACTCTCTGTAGTTAACCCAAAATTTTGGTACATCTACATAAAATTTCATTCACCTCAGATCACTCAAAAATCCATTTAAACTCTACAACACTCGATAAACGAACTTGGAGAACTTTTTTTCAAGGGCAAAAGTATTTCTCAGAGAGCAACTCGCACTTTCACATTGTCTAGCTGACATCTAGACACTTGCATTTCTGCATGCGCATAACGTATTATAACAATAATACATTCAAAATAGCCAGGTAAAGGGGATGAAAAAAGTCAAATATGATGACCATCATTCTCCACGAATCCTCGAGGAGGAAAAAAAACAAGAAAAAAGGCAAAACATTTCCAATGATAATCACAATAAAAATTTAAAACTTGAAAAAACAAACCTGGGGAATAATATTCTTTTCCATGACATCTTTAAAAAGAGGTGGGGGTGGCAAATCGAGTCCAAGCATTAAGAAAGGCATTCTGCTACTTTCCATGGCAATATTGTGAGATCCATGTTGACCATCTTCCCCATTGCCATTATTCGGGGCATCCCCATTCTCCCTCTTCTCTGCAATAGGTCTACTATGCATCTCTTTCACAACCTCCAATTCCCCCTATACAAGAAGTTTCACATATTACCATAATAATCGACAAGTATATTTGAAAATGTTGAAGACAGTTATCAGTTGCAGCAAACCTGAAAGCACCGGTGGATTATGCTACTGCCTTTTTTGGAAGTTCTAAGCTCCGCGTGAAGGGTATTCAGCAGCCATGACATAAATTCGACAGGGTCAGACTGTGCACCTATCCGAAAACGTTTTTTACTAGCTCTCATAACTGCTTGCAAGAACTCATGCGGACTCACCTGCACAAACATTAGTTAATATAAGAAGAACATGAAGAACAGACAACCCGGAATTCACCAATGCTGGTATGCACCTGTCCCTTAAAGTTCCGTGCATGCCAAATCTTTCGGGTGAGCTCTCCAAATCGATGAACAAGAGGAGATCTACTGTGTTGATAATTTTCAGGGATAAGAAAGAAGTTTCTCAAGGGAGTTACTCGCATCAAAGACTGAATCGTAACATTGACAAAATCAGTCTCCTTGATGTTATTCAGCCCAACCTAACGTATGCCCCAGCACCAAAAGATTAGCATCTAGACTGAACGAGACATAGTAACTTGAAACACTTATATACTAAACAAATAAATGCAGCATAAAGAAGTTTATTACCGTTCCAGGAAGATAATCAGACCCATCAAGTGCCCTGGACCATTGTCGGCTCTTATCGAGTTGTTCAACCTGCTCCCCGTTAAATCTGTCAAATAAAATACCAAGCAAACAAACATGGTGAATCACAGTCATCTTTTCAAAGAAAGGATTACCAGCTAATAGATAAAGGGGAAATATAACTACACAAAGCAAGGTGAACAAATAAATGGCGGCAGTCCAGAGTAAGTTGTGCCAAACCTTGGATTCAGCACGTGTATAATGTCATCAAGCGATGGATCTATGACTTCATATCCATCAGGAAGACAATAAACTTTCTCTGTTCGTAAATTGATATACACATGGTGCCCTGCTTCGAGACTGTGTGTATATGCATGGGATTTAGGCCCCCTTCCTTGGAAATACTTCCCACAAACTAAACATGCATACACATTTAAGTTTGTGAGAGAGACCGAGCAAAATTTCTCAAAGTCAAAATCCAATACCTGCAAAATTAGACAAAACATATAAAAAGGGGATATTACCAGAGAAGAAAAAAAGAAGAGAGAGAGAGAGAGAGAGAGCCATCAGTCTTGACACATGAGCTAAACCAACTATGTTTTACTAATGCAGTCAATAGAAATGCATCAAATGCAATGAAAAGAAGAAGTTTGGCACTCAATTACTACAAGACACCCTTTTTTATAAGGAATTACTACCAGTCACTTAAGCAAGAGTACCAAAAGTATCAAACTATTGTCCCTAAAGAAACAGAACGGAGAGATTTTAAAACCAAAGTAACGAATAGAGAAGCATATCAGAACTTCAGCACCATAAGGATGAAAAGTCGTCGCAATATCGCTATGCAATGTAAAATTTCAGAATTTCATCGTTAGATGTAAATTTCACTACAGAAATTTGTGCAGTCTAAATTATGATGGATAAACCTGTTCCAGAAAAACTGAATCAGGAGGCTACCTGTCTATTTACAGTATCAAGATAAGGGCAGTCCCTCCGAATTTCAATTGCACGATTTCGCTTCCCTAGGCTTCTACCATGATACTCATCATCCTCATCTTCTTCCTCGTCGGATGAGTAGCCATTTTGCTCCTTGTTTCCACCATTATTTATAACTTGCTCGGCAATGTGTCCTCTTCCATCATCCTCATCGTCTTCGTCATCATCATCATAAGATGCAAGTGGAAGAAGCGGATTGTCGAAAGCAATTGGTGGAAGAGAGGGAGAAGAATGCTCTATTACCTTCTGCCGTTTTGGGCTTGCCTCTTCAGCCACCAAGCTATCTTCTACTTCTCGCTTCTTTGTCATTCTCTTGTCACCTCAAACTACTAAGCTTCACTGGAGATGATAAAATTTCAGATCAGTTACCTCACATCAGTAACAATTTAAAGTAATTATTTTGAACCAGGAGGAAAAAAAATTTATTTGCATATACTATAATTAGTTGAAAGATTATTTAGCAAAGGAAAATGAAATATAAAACATTGTCTCTTAAATCAATTTAATCACTTTGACTAGATTCATTTATTCATCTTCAAAATTAAGAGCAGACATTCAGCAAATTTGCTAACCTAGAGAAAACCACAATGAAGCATACGACAAGCTGACACCCATTTGAGTGTTTTTATCTTATTTTTCTTCGATTAGTCAACATAAAACAGAAGGTAAAAGGAATTACTAAAGAAGGAAAACGAAGATCAGTGTGCCAAGATCTTTACCAAAAGGAATCTAGTTCTTCACACTTGTGATGTTCCTCTCGAACAAAATTGTTTCTAGATTTTTAAAGGATGAGGGCCTGAAAGAATAGACAATGCTCATCTATTTTCTTTCACCGCCAAATACAGAAACACTATCAAGGAACTCTTTTACTCTCATCTCCTTTCCCCAGTATCCTCCACAAGAACAACAGTCACGGCCTGCAAATTGCATCTACATCGAGCCACAACCATTTAGACCAGATAATCTTACAATTCTCACAATCCAGTACACACCAAAATCAGCACTAAACATGTCACATCCCATCTCCTAGCCCTCTAAACTCTGGCTGAGTGATTGCTGATACTACACGCCATACTTGCAACTAATATATAATCCATATTTCCTTCTCATTGACATTGACAAGAATAAAAAAAGATTAAGTTAGAACACTCTGATAGTACAGAGTACAGTATCAGTTTCCCTTATTGGTACCACGCAGAAACCAAGCCTAGCGCATATACTTGCATCTCTCAGTTTGCAATTGTAGTATAGGTAACGGACCACAAAACTCGTAGGGGTATAGGATGCTCAATGAATAAGGTGAATACAGTGGAAATATATCAACATCATGAAAAGAGAACATATGTAAGAAGTAGAGGCTGATTTTGGAAGATCAAAATTCCGAGGAAGAGATCTTTGACATGCTAAGCACGGAGCAGACATGGTTGGTATATCTAACAAGCATGTTATTATAGTCATGCCTTTTGGAAAATGTAGAAAAGAAATAAGAATGATCTTTTCTGTTTCACATAAGATGAAAAGCATTTTCGTTTCTTAGTATGAAACAAGCAATTCAGACAATAACTCAGTCTAATTTTGCATTTTTCCTTTTCTGTCACCTGTAGGAAATTGAGAAGGATCAAAGACATTTAAGAACACCCTGACTGATTAATCAAAGTTTTGGAGCAACATTTAGTAGCTGAATTTGGATTAAGGTGATAGTTCATTTATACCTTCTTAAGATCTACAGACTATACCTATTGCACATCCATCTCCTTCGAAGAAATGCATCCTGTGCAATGTGTACATATCTACTATTATCTACGAAAAGCACCAGCATCCACCAAAATAGAAAATTCCCACATAGGTTTAACATTTTCCAGCTATATTCTACTCTCTTCTTTTTATCCTTTTGCCTTTTGCTCCTTGTTACATCTTCTTCGACAATTTACTTTCTAACTTATTAAGTGCTACCACTACAAAAGAAACTGAAGGTTAATACATAAAGCTGCATAACATTTATTAGGAACCCTACAACCAGGACGGCAATTTACTGCCAAATTAAATTATAACAATACCACAATCAATAAATCTACACCAAGTTATAAGAGACAATAATATGGAAATCTAGTTAATTTAATTAGGCAAGTAGATCGAATTGGTAATACAGGTTTCAGTTCTAACATTCAGTGGCAAGAGTAGATGCCCAAAAATCTTTGAAAAAACAACAACAACAAACCCAGTGTAATCCAACAAGTGGGGTCTGGGGAGGTAGTGGTTTGTGAAGGCAGAGAGATTGTTTTCAGACTAAAAAAAATCTTTGAAAGAACAACCCAAAAGAAAAAGACCTAAGATACCGAAGTAAGAAAAAATCGAAAAAGCTCTTTTACTTCTCTACCCTAAATGCTTGAATAAAGCAAAACACAATTTCATAATTAGACTGAAATCGAGTAAGTTTAGCTGTAAAATTATCGCACAGATTCAAACACAATTCACTACAGGCAAAAAGTAACACATACACGAAGCAGTCAAATAAAGAGAAACGAACAATTGAAGAATGCGTAGGAGAGCATAGTTGTGGAGGAAGAGGAGAAAACCTGGAAATCGAAGTTTGAGAGGAACCCAACTTTTGCCAACGGACCAGAAAGTGCGAGGAGTGTGTGTATATATATATATATATATATATATATGTATATTTTGCCGGAATATTAGTGTTATCAAAATAGTAAATGATTTTATGGATATTTTGTAGAAATCTATAAAAGAATGAGGAGTGACAATTTGTTTCTTTAGCTTTGGGAAGTGGTGATTTCTTTCTGTTTGGCTTGATAAATGGAATGGTCGTGACTATTAATGAACGAGTATGAAGCATTGTTTTGTGGGTTCTTTTATAGCGTAAGTTTCTTAATTTTTTTTTTTAAAAATCTAGAAGGGTATTTTAGTAATTCAATTTTTTGATTTTGGGAGGACGACCAAGGGTTAAAACGGTAAATTCAAGCTTCCAGAATTACGTCATCTTTGTCATACATAAACTAGCCACTTCATTATTATTATTGACGCATTGTTGCCCTTACTTTATCAATTTATTAGATTAGATGCCCGTACTCTTCCAGAAAATTCAGCTAAACTTGAGCCTTTTTTGGTAAATCAATTCTTTTAGGACTTTCAAGTGTACATATTCTGGCATCTTACTGCTCCTCCTCCATCGTTCTCTTCTCCCTCTTTCACTTTCAGAGAAAGACCGTCGCTTTGCTCCTAGGTAATGTGCCGCTGATCTTCTATTAGACTGTTGTTTAGCTCTTTCTTATCTTTATCCTTTTTCTTTGGGTTGCTTTTCGTGCTTCTAATTTCTGCTTCAACCGTCCTTGATAAGCATAATCAAAGGCAATTTTAGAAGAGTCTTCAAACACTCTTTGCCGTCCCCCATAGGCATTATGTTAAATTGACTCAACTTTGTACGTATTTATTGCGCTACTACTTTCTCTGTTCCGATGCAATATATAAATGTTAGTTAGTGTTGGGTGTTAATTTGAGCTCTTTTCCTCTATTTTCATGTATTTTCTTTCTTAAAGTTTTTTGTCATATTTTTCCCCTTTTGTTTACCCAATTCTGTACATGCATGTTCTGATTTATGGCATTTTTGCGTTGATCTTGAGATTACTGAGAAATTATGGATTACAAATATTTTGTCGTCTCAGTTTGTGTATGCTTCCATTTTGTTAGCCCTGTTCGACAATATGCCTCAGTAAAAGGAAGAATATCATGAAGACATGCCAAAATCCAGTTTGGATATTCTGAGGCCAAAGGTATTATCTCCTAGCGAGACACTGCAAATGTGCTTTAATCGTTATATATTTGCATCTCTCACCTGCTAAAAGTCAAATGTGTTTTTTTACGTAGGGTCAAGTTCTTGTCTATTCCTTCTCCAGGAAAATCATCAGTATGAGCATATCTGTCTTCCATGGACTCAGTTTGTTGCACAAGAGGGGTGCAAACCTCTCTGGTGGTAAGTTCCTTGATGCTAAAGAGCTTTTACAAATTAATAAGTCATGTCTTTATATAGCAGTTGCCATTTTGGTTATGTAATTAAACATAACAAATAACTTTCAAAGAGAAAACATAAATCTAAACTTTGGACTTTAGATAGTAGATTTGTGATTTTACTTCATTGTATTACTTCTTTTCTGGTAATGAGATAGGGTTGACATGGCTTTGTGTTACTGAGATTAACACAAAAACAATATAGTTCCCAGAGATGCAAAGCTACGATGTTATGTGGTTCTGAATAAGTATCTCAAATGGTGTAATAAGGTTTTTTGCTGAAAAATAATTATTTTATTATGAACAAGATAATAAATGGTTTTTACTTTTCTTATCTCACTTGAAGCAAAATGCTGATCTTAATATATGATTTACTTTTGGAGTACTTTAAACCTTAATATTTGTAGAAGTGTGTGGTTAAATCTAAATATTGACAGATTTAGCACAAATTGGAAAACTTTGGAGCACATGCATCCACAAAATTATTCTGAAGGTGTTCTTCCGTTATCTTTTAAGTCAAATTTGAGATTAGTTGGGGCTTCAGGGTAGTGGAGTGGGTATTATCCTAGCTTTAGATCTATCTATTCATCTGTTATGCAATGTTAGGATACTAAGGAAGTATAGATCAAGTTTATTTTTTCTGGCTTGTTAGATTATGTCTTATTCTTTTTCCGGTGTTTATTAGTCCTTTGGCACTTTATTTAATAGCTTTTAATTCAATGAGAGGTAATATATAAATTCAGTAGAAGTAAAATGAAGATGGGAAAGAGAATAAGGCAGTAACACAAACGTTACATATGATGTTGCGATTGCAAGAAAGGTGTTATTTGATGAAGCAAACAATTAATAATATTACAGTTATTCATGTTAATCGGGGTTGTGACATTACAAACGAATTTCATATTTTACCTCAGAAATTTAAATTTGCTGAAATTGCTGAATGTAGGTGTAAAATGGTGAAGGAGAAGTTGAGTGCATTATAAATTGTATTACTTTGCTGGTATTTTTCAGCTTCTTTTTCTTCGTTCCATTATTTGTTTCTTAGCATTTCCAAATTTTGGGAGAAGGGATGAACAGTATGGTAATGCACTTGCTAGATCAATGAAGTGGATCATCATGTGAACCCTACAGATTTCTTTTCTCTTTATTAAAAAAGCTCATATTTTTCCTCTTTTTGCATTCAACAGGAAATTTGAATGTTCTCTCAGAAATTTGTACAAGTTTGAATCAAACACTGATATCTTCTCTGGTTTTAGCTTTGCTCGGCTCTGCAACTTATTCTCATCAATTACTCTTGCTTAATTTTATATTTTGACTGTGAAGATTGCTCGCTTTCCCTCTTTCCTTGTTTAGTATTTGGTATTCACAAAAGGCATAACAAATATTTTGACGTTCCTTGAAGGTTATAGCATTGCATCCACTTTTTATGTTCATTGGAGCTTCTCATTGATGTCCTAATGCCAATCTCAATAAAATTTTCTTATTTTAACTGTTGCATATCCAGTGCAGTCTGGTGACGAGAGGGTATCTAAGGTGGTGAGTGTTGAGCTAGCAGTAGGCATGGAAGTGAGAAGCATAGCCAGAAGTTTTGTTTGATGGGTCCATAGCTGGACTTAAAGACATATTAGTAAAAATGCTACTACTCGCCAGGAATACAACCTAAGACATAAGTAACAGTGGTGATTGATGTCAAGGAAGACTTTGAACACTGATTAACAACACTATGGAAGACTTTGATCAGTGGCACAAGCTAAACGTGGCCAATTACAGGCTTTTCTACCAGGCCGTATTATGAACGTGAGGGAAAGAACTTCAACTGTTCCCATTTCTGAAAATGTTTTTGGGATTTTGGATTCTGTTCATTGCTCGGTTTACCCCACCGGGAGACAGTCAAAGTGGTTTGATTTGGTATCCTCAATATCCAATTCAGTGATAGCATTATGTAGCAGATGGACTAGGTTCTCAGTCTATGAAACTATTCAACAGAGCATTTCTGAAATTATCACTCGGCCTTTGGACGGCAAATGTGGTGATTCAATTCAAGCATGGGTGTGTTTGGATGAGAAAGACACGTCTGAGCATCATAGAGACATTTGCAATTTTTCTTCATTGTATTAAATCATAAAGAAATAGTTCAGTTGAGGGAATGGAATTTTAGAGCCTACATTTGACGTGTTGATGTACCTTTTGGGCCCGTGCACAGCCCGGGCAACATCTAGTATATATATATATATACACAGTTAGCAGCTCCTCGTCGTCCGTAGGGGTATTTTAGTATTTTATGCGCGTTACTTTCACCGTGATGTTCAAATGACTGTTATGCCTTATTTAATAGTTTCTGACTTCATTCTTTCCCTGGTTTTTGTGTAAATAAAGTAAACAACAAGGGCAATACTAACCTGAAAAGACGGCCGTACCGGGGGACCCATCATATTTTCAAAGCAGGGGTCTGTCGTGTTTGACGAACGTCGACTTCTGAAATTTTTTGCTTTCCGTCCCCTTTCGCTACTCTGTCTTGTTCCGCACATATCCACCGCAGCGCCTTTGTCTCAAGTTCTTTCTTCGGCGCTCTATTCGCCCTTCCTTAGGTCTTTACTTTTCCCTGTGTTCTATTTCTGTCTCTTTCGTCTTAATCGTCGAGAATTTGGCAAAAAAACCCTACGACGTGGAGGCTCGGGAGCTGTTGATTCGCTGTCCTTTTGTTCTTCATCTGATTCCATTTGCCTTTCTGCAACTAGCCAAGATGAGCTTTGAAGCTATTCCTATTAATATAACATTTAGATGAATTCTAGCGTTTCAGAAATAGATTTCTGACCGTTTGGGAAAATGGTTGTTTATCGTCTTTAGATATTGATTGCTTGTTCAAGCTACCGTTGATTGGAGACTCAAAAGTACGAAGAATAGTCTGCTGCTCGTGGCGCTTCAGCTGGCTTTGAAGTTCTTTCTTCTACCACTGGTAAATTTTGCCTCTTTCGCTGTAAACTTTTGTTGCAAGTGTTAAGTCTCAAACATTATCGTGTTGGAAAGATGAATTTTTACCATTTGATTCAAGCTAGCGAAGCTGCTCAAATTGGTTCATTTAAGAGGGTTTATGCTTGATTCTGCAATAAATCGAGAGTTCCTTTGTGAAGTTTGCTAGAAATTTTGTATTTCCACATGTTCAATCAAAATTCATTTGAAGGATTGGACTAAAATTTTAATAATATTACTAAGGAAATATGCGCACCGGCTGAATCTTGGGTGGACATTCGCGATTTTGCAGGCATTGCTTTGTCTTTTTTTCTCCTACAATGATCATAAAAAAATTTAATGGAAATACTGTTGTCATTATACGATGATGTGGTTGAGCCTGACATTAAAACATGGACGAATACTCTGTGAGTCGTATGTTCAAGAGGAATCCGGTGTTATTGGAATGAGTCTTGTGTTGAATCAACGCTAACGATGAAACTAAGTTAAGCTCTTGCTGGATCTAATTTTGCTATATTTTTTCGAGTGTGATGATGAAGCAATAAGATGACTACATTAGAAATTTTATATATCCAGCTCTTTGTTTAATTTAAAACTATAGTCTCCTGATATGGAATTTGATAATCATCTGCTAAAAGTCCTATAAAGATTGTACTAGGTAACGCGTGTTTAAAGTTCTGGTTTAGTTATATGCTAAATAAGATAGTAGTATGGTGGTAAAAGTTTTTTTGCTGATTAGATTACAGCTAGGACCGGAACAAATTTTGTCCTGTCCTATTACATGTCCAAATCGATGGATCTACCCCCTTTTTAGGGTGTATGTTTACTGAAAAATAATGAGAAACAGCACAATGGCTCTAAAGGTTTATGAAAAAATGTCACATCTGACATCAGTTTGGAAATGTGGAAAGTAATTGTCATTAGTGATTATTGTCTATTGAAGCTTCAGGTGTTAGCGTTACTGCACCTGAAACAACATTGATGATGTGAACTCATTGAGACCAAGGAAGATGCTTCAGGAAACAAAGGAAAAATTCCAATCAAAATCTTGAATTAGATGAGTTATATAACTATGTCAATTCCAGTCTCCAACATGTTGATTGAGGAAAAAGTTGGAAGCAGTTAAAACTACGCAAGGTGGTAAGAAAGAAAGGGAGCAAACTCCAGCTTGAGTCAACAAATGGAGGTTCAAGCTTAAAAACTTTTAGTCAAACGTAGATTGAGCTCTAGACTTGATTTTGCAAAATAAGAACTTATAGAGAAGTTGCAGGTAGACAAATGGGGGCAATTGAAACTTTATAATATCAAATTTAAATGCATTAAAAATGTTACGATGCCGGAAGATGAGAAGTTGTTGAAAGAGGCAGAGAAAATTCCCTGGTATGAGTGATAAACACACAAAAGTTAAAAGTTTGAAATGACGGTTTACTTCTGTTAAGGTTTCACTTTTGTTTGCTTTATTTACGATCTTCCTTGTAGCTATCTGTATGCTTTGTGGATGTAGCGTGTTTGTATTTATTTTAAGATTTTCTTTTGTGAAATTTCTTAAGGCCATTTTTAGGAAGAATGTAGCGGATTCAACTGTGCAGCATAATGCTTTTGACGCTTCAATTTTTTACTTGAAAGCTGCTAATGTTAATGCTGAGAGCTAGAGCTTTACTTAATTAATTTTAATTTTAGTTTGCTTGATTTGATTTTATTGTGGGTGTTAGTTTAATTTGTTGTGTTTTCTTATGCGGATGGATGTAGATGCACGAAGGGATGTGATGCAATAGTGGCTAAATGCTTGACGGGGAAGCCAAAGACATTGGAGAATGCGACAAGATGCAGCTGGTATTTCTGCTTTAGGTAGAGTTGGAGGCTGTTGAGGTATTTTTGGGTATGTGTTAAATCAAAAATGCAATCCATCTCCGAAATGCTTACGGTACTTGTTAGCTACTCCTATTTAGTTGGTCACTTTGGAGTACAAATCGAACCTTTTCAGGCTAGATCACTATGGAAGTATAAGTTTTGGCCATTTAAAAATTTAGCGAGTGTTCCAATTCAAAAAAAATTCTAAGGCTACTTTCTTTTTTCTTTTAAATTTTTGTTATTGTTTCCTTCATGCTACATGAATGTTGTTGTTTTGTAAACTATAAGAGCTTACTTGACTTACATTTCATGCCAAACATCACTTTTTTATTTACTTAGCTGAAGAACTATTGGTAATATATATGAACCACTTTTGCTAAGAGTTATCTGTCATTCTATTACACTGTGCTATTTATTGTTAGAAAACTAAAACATGTAATCATTTTGAAGTACAAAAAGTGGATTGAGCTATTCGAGGACTATTACTATTGACTCAAGGTTGTCGGACTGTAGCATATTTTGTGGTTAACGAAGTGAGTTGGAAGACTTCCACATAGTAAAAATAAGATAACAGGACAAAGAGCATGGAAGGTTGTACCATTAGCTCTTCTGTGGAGTGTACGCAGGGCGAGAAATAGGAGAGAGTTTGAGGGTTTTGGAGATAATTTTACACATTTGAGGAATAGTCTATTGTCTTTGACTGCTTTTTCGTGCACTCGTGATTTTCCTATTTGTAATGATGACTGGGTGTCTTTGGTAAAAATTAAAGAATCATGTTTTGATATAGATTCTCTACTTTATTGTGTACCTCTTGTAAGGTTAATGGGAAAAGAAGAAGAGAAGATTTAGAATGGGAAGATAAAAAATCTATGAGAATCTAACTTTGATGTTGATTAATTGAAATGCTACCTCTTTTTATCATTGCCCAATTATGATGAGTTTCTTTAGGGTTTAGGGTGAGGTTGTGGAGCTGAGCTGTCTTTTTTGTCATATCTGTTTCTTCTTATTACACCTTTGAGCTGGGAATTTGAACTACAACTGTGGAGAGAGTTTTATTAGTTTTTACTTTTATATTTTTACTTCATCAAAAATTTTGGAGGTTGACAATACTATGGAACTCCCTTATTCCCACTCTGATCATCTGTAGAAACCATTGCATCACTTTTCTTTTTAACAGCTTACCTTGATGAGAAACCTCTAAGCCTTCATCCTGGAAAACTAAATAGTACTCTTACATGTCTAGAGATATTAAACTGACGAGCTATGCCCTGGACTACTTATTATAGTAGTACCAATTCATATATGATGCTTAATTTTTGATGGTTGACATAGGATTATCTGACGAAAGATATCAATCCGCCAACCCCTATAGAAGAGAAGCGAGAAAGAGTAGAGAGAAAGAGAATCTTCCGTCCAAGAAAGAATGGTTACCAAACCCAAAAGAAGTAGAAGAATTAAGACTCTGGATGCTCCATGACCGAAGAAAATTCAAAAGTGAGGTTGGACATGTATAATATACACTGAAACTTCCTTCTCTTCTGTCACCAAGTTGAGAGCGGATATTTTTCTTACGATTATTGTTCAAGTGGTTGCATAAAATCCAGGAATTATAGCAATACATTACCAAAAAATAAAGCTCCTTGAATACGGTCTTCTTATTCCATTGTTTTTCTTTTTATTTAAATCACATAGCATACCAAGAAATATTTTCTTCCATATGTGGCTTTACATGTGTTATTTACTGTTCTTTCTTTTTCTAAGTTTCTATACCATTTTTTTTTCCATCCTTCCATCTGGGTAATCGTTTTTTCCTTGTTTTACATCTATTTTCATGTATTTTCATTCAGTGTTCTTAGATTTTTATTTTTGGTTCAAAAAGGTATTCTTGCGGGAGGATAAATTTGGATTTCTGTTTGTTTCAACTGAAGCTACACTTTCTGTTTGTGATTTAGACATAGCTTCCGTTGATATAGTTAGAATCTCTAATTTTTTGATGCTGTGGTTTGTGCAGGAACTCTACCAAGCAGAGAGCTTCTAATGTAGAGAAGGTCAGCCGAGAAATGAGTCAATGCCTTTTGACATGTTTAGTCGATATATTCTGCCTTGTACTGACTCTCACATAGCAAGAAATGCTCTTCGTGGTTGTTTCAAAGGGTCCAGATTGTACTAATTCTTTTGAGAGAGAAATAATAATAGAGTTAACCATACTTTTTGTTATGCATCTTTTCACTGGTTACGTTGCAGCACAGTTGAAGCTTTTAAAATTATCTTTAATGGCATTATACATTGTATATGCATTATGTTGTGTGCATTATAGTTTTTCAAGCTCAATTTCCTTGGTTCTTCTAGAGGAGCGGTCAAGAGACATTAATGATATACTGAAGTTCTCTCTCCATCGAAGAATTTCTGACATATGTCGTGTATTTATATTCTTATTACTTTTATATGTAATTGCAGTTATATCTGATTTTCAGGTTCCTTTCTAACTACTCAAACTTGTATTATGAGCTCGGGCTCGTGCCTAGCATGGGCTAGCCCTACTATTTAGAAGCGTGAGTTGCGGCTCTTCGTCGTCCTGCTTCCGGAGTTGCGATAAACTCCCATTTCTACATCAAAAACCAGGGGTATTTTAGTCTTTATGCTATGCGCAAAATCTTTTCCTTTCCCTTCGCGCTCTGTTTCTCTCCCTTGCATACACCCCCTTCCCGCCGCCTCCTCTGTTACTGACGTGAAAGATAAACTGGTTCTTTTTGTATTGAGTTGTTGGTTTGATGTTCTCCAATTATGTATATGTAACAATTAGAGAAAAAAATAACCAAGTGCGATGAATACGACATCCAAATAGAGATTTTATGGGTCTTTTTCAAGTCAAGATGTTGCCAACTCATCACGGTGAGAATCTATCAAAGGTAAATAGATGTAAATAAGATGAGAATGACCTTCATATTAAGGAATGTAAAATTCGGGTCAAGTAAATTCTGCGAAGAAGAGACGCAGTGGGTAGAGGTAGAAAAAAAAAGGAAGGACAACAGGGGAACAATCACATATTTTCTTCTTGTAATATAAATAGGAAACAAATGCAGGACGTATGTAGCTTGTTTTGTGCTTTTTTGTTTCTAGGGTGATCCCTGCATGTGTTAGGAAAGGTATACTATGAAGCTTCCCCCTTGGACATATATAGTAATCCTTATCCCCTCCTAGGATACATCAAATTACAACCTGACTTTCTCCTTCCCTATCTCTTTCAAGAATAATAATTGCATTAGTAAGTGCTTCTTTGACAAGATAGTATCTTCTTTACATGAGTTGTCAGTCCTTTATACTAACTGAATTTATGATTCTCATGCAAGGCTTACTATAAAGACTTTTGACAAGTACCTCACCGGTAAAACTTTTTGACAAGTGCCTCAGCAATAAACTTTAATTGCCTAAAATATTATGTTGATTCAAATAGGTCGTGTAGTGTGCGAGCACGTTGATACAAAATCTCTGTTATAATAATACACATATCTCTTGATTCACCCCAATGATGCAATACTTTTTCTAAGATTTTCTCCTTTTTTTTAACATACACAAAGTAAACTTATAGTCCTCATGATTTTATTTTGTTGACTTATTAAGTTGCAACAACAAAAGATCTCTCCCTTTCTCTCATTTGCTTTGCATTAATCATTCTAGATTTAGCTTTATGCTATGTTTTGATTCTAATGCTTGGTTTTCTTTTCTTTCAGTAAATACCAAGATGAAGGTTTATGTTTCCAACTATAGTTGTTAAACTTCAGATTTTTTCCAATTGTAGGATCAATTTTTTCATCGCTGGACCACCAACATGAACATTAATAAGCTGATTGCTTTTATCTTTCTCATTCTCATAGAACCAGGCTCAAGAATGTAACTGTACAACTTTGTTTGCAAATGAATGTACATTATTTGAAGCATATTATGTTAATATTTAGTCGATTTTATGGTACTGCTTCCTTTTTTGGTTAATTCTACTAAACAATTTAAAAAGTATAAAATTATCTCTCTCAGTGTCGGATGTTTACTAGGACAAATATTTTAACAAAAACACTTTTTACCTTAACAATTCAAGCAAACATGATTAAGTAGAAATGATATATGTAGCAAAAAATGACTATTAGTTTTCAATGACGTTTGTATGGTAGTAATTGTTTACTCTAATTGCTTAGGAGTATAAATATGGACTCGTACCGGAATTAAAGTGAGGCTTTTCATTCTTGCCACATTACCTCGTGATAGATTTGACTTTTTTGAATAAAATTGTTCGTACCACAAGTGTGTCTAGGCGCTAAAAAAGGGTCTCTTTTTCCCCCTATTCCGGCCTCTTTTTTCTCTCTCTAAGTTTTTCTCATAATGCTTGTAGGGAGAAAATGTGTAGGTGGTGGTGTTAATTGCTGGTACTTGCTTGGGATTCTTAAGCAATTAATCCCGTTGACAAAGCCATTGATGATTAAACAAACAATAAGCAACGCCATGAAAACCTTAACAGAGCTAAAGCAATAAAGCATGTTTGAAGATGCAGGTTAGAATAACCATGAATGACATAGATCCTGTGAAGCTTTTTACCATCACGGACGAAAAGTCCTTTGAAGTTAAATTACCTTTAACGAAGGCAATAATAAGTACTAGCTAAGTATGATAGCAGGGAGCAAAAACTACGGATGGTGTATTAATATACTCTGTTCTTTCTTTGCTATCAATACCAAGCAAAGATAAGATTGCTATACTTGTTATCTGACACACTACTTAGCAGATTCCCATATTTTGTTAGAAATAGATTCTATTGCACATGGAGGATACTATTTCAACCCACTTACTTAGTAGATTTAAGATCATATGTACTTTTTTGTATAGTTGACCTAGATTCACTTCACATTATTTTTGTACATATGATTGTCTATCGATACTATAAGATAGACAATCATTGCATCATCATAGGTCTAACTTATCATAGCTGTTCAAACATACTTGGTTGTCATGCTTTGATGACCAAGAGCGTATACATTCTTTTCTGGGAGGTAAGGTTTATGTCCCCCTCAATTATTGTACTTTATGTTGTATTTATGAAAATCAACTCTGGGCAACCTGCCTAGTGGATCTTTAAAATATATATATACACACTCTGTTGAAAGCAATGGGCAAGGTTTCAAAATCTCAAGTTGAAACTAACTTTTTTTTTTGAGAGAGCGAGCGTAGGTGTACTTGAAGAGAGTTGTACTCATAATCACGGAAAGGCAAAGAGATTTGTTGCATGTGAAGAATGCGTAGAGAACCTCTATGATGCAGTGGAGTGAGATGAGTTCTTTATTAATGAAAAAGAACTGAGCCAAAGATGACAGCTGAGAACATACCAAGTGAAGGATCCAACACATTTGATCGAAACAACCCCGGACCTAAACCATGAGCTAAAAGTAGGCGCCGATGAAGCGAACAAAGAGAAACCCAGGGATGTACTATACACATGCTAATTAATTGATACAGACAACTAACGAGGTGCCTTGAATATGCTGCTTGGGACATTAGTGTCTCATTTATATCAGAATCCGCTGACCCTTTGAGATGGTATACCGCATCACTGCTTGTAGACTTTTCCTAGGTTCCAGATGGTCCTCTTGCTTTTCACTGCGTATCTCTTTATGGCCATTTTCTTATTGATATCTATTCCTGGTTATTAAAGTCTAGCGTAGCCTGACTGTACTTATTGAGTTAGGACACCTCTACCTCTGTGAACTGTAAATGCATGGCACTCTTTCAGGAATCGACAATATCTTTCAGGACACCTCTACCTCTGTCAAGTGTAGGTTCAGCAAAAACGTATCTTTTCACTCATACTACCATAAATGTTTACAATAACCAACAGAGAAAATAATGGTATCTAACATATATAAATACTACAGGATAAGAAGAAATTGCTGCCTCGCGGTAGCAAGATAGAGCAGTGGAATAACTCAGTAGCATACAACAGTGATCTTCTTTCTTACCTGTACCTCACCATTAATGGTATGAGAATTTTCCTATTAAAAAGAGATAAGATATAAGACCATGTAGAAGCATTGATTTGTTTATTATTGCACATTCTTGCTCTGCACGAGTCTCTTTTGAGATATAAGCATGTAAGTTAAGGGTTTGCATATTGCTTCTCCTGAATGAACACCAGTTTATATTTTCTTTTTTGATATCACAAGTCTATATATCAACTTATATAAGCACTTGGGATTGTACATTGATTTTTTTTATCAATCTTCGCTTCTTTTTCCTTCATTCTACTTCTGTATTTCTCTGTTGAAAATTTCTACTTCAAAATCAATATGAACATAGCCGTCTCTAAGAAGGATCTTAAGTACGTGCCCATGAGTGGCCTTGTTGTGGAAGTTTCATACCTTTCTCACACGAACCCCACAGAGACTCATTTCCAGTTGGTTCTCCAAGTTCTGTAAATCTTTGACGCTCAGACCAGAAAGCTCTTCACCCATCATTTGCCTAGAGTTCATAAATCAACTGTACATTAAGAAACATGCTACTTCAACAGAAAAATTGATACTTGACTGATATAACTTAGATATACATCCCATTTCTAACAATTGTCACTTCCCACTTCTTAAATCTATAACACCATTTGAGATGGTTTTATTATCGGATTTTCACTCCCCTACATTGAACGGTTTCTGAGTTTATCTAGTGTAAACACCTTGTTTACCCTTGGTTTCGGATAACAATTAAATTTGTACGTGGTTTTAAGGACACGTGATTTTGACACAAATAAGGGATAATAAAATAAAGACTAAATTCAGTAAATAAATTGAGAGAGAATGCAAACCACAAGTCTAGAATAGCTTGACTTTGATTGATTTCTTTAAGATGGACAAATATGAATCAAATGAATAAAGAAATAACTAGAGCAGATTGCTTTCTGTGTATCGATAATTGTTTTCTGAGATGCCTTTTACAATTACGCTACCCCTTTATATAGGGAGGGGAATGATTCTTATACAAGGTAAAAAATCTATTTACAAGGTAAAATATCCCTTGATTTACTGATTTCAACGTCCTTGCTGATTTCCGCCGTGATTCCCGCCGAGATATTTACGTCACGGGATTTCTGGTCCTTCCGTTACGCAAATCTGATAATTTTACCCTAGGACATTTTACCCTAATCGACCTCAACGATCTCATGTCAGGTATCATGGCTTCGAGTTCCTATTCAATGACGCCCGGTCTCGACCTTCGATCCTTGATGCCTCAACCCGGTCCTATCGAGCAGTAATTGTAATCGACACCAGCCGTATAAATTCGAACCCAATTTGTCCCTATACGAGCAATCCGAGTTCGACCCATATAGACCTCTATAAAATCCTTCAGTAAATTTCATGGTTCACTGCGGTATATTTAGCAAAGTGTAGTATTCTTTAGAAGAGCATGCTAAGCCTCATTTTAAAAAATAAAGTCTTCTAATAATAAGAGAGACTGAATGTTGCTTGATACTTTAACGCCTTGATGTGAGGGATGATAGTAAAGACAGTGTTGGGATATTACTATTGTAAGTTATACTAAAGTTCAACAAAATTAACTTATTCTTCCAACAAGAAATACGACAACCAAAGACTAGCAGTAAATAGGATCTTTTTGGCTTTTTTTTTTTTGGCTCTGCTATCTACCGAAGTTTCTACGCGTTTGACTAATCAGATTAAATAGAAACAAAGTTATTTTTTTTTGGATGGGTGAAAATAGAACGATAAGTAAAAAGAAAATGTTACTGCCTGTCCCATTACATACATATGATCCAACGGATTATTCAAAGTGCTATCTGGCGATGATTTAATATAGCTATATTACTCTCTTTTCATCCCTCGCGAATTGAGCTTCTCAAACTATATCTCAAATAACAATAAACTGATACATCTCATAGAAATTTATCCATTTCTCTTTGCTTATACTAGTTTAGAATTGGCCTAAACTAGTATAAGCAAAAGGCCAAGCCTATACAATATTGTGGTTTTTAATTTTATGCAATAGCGGTTTGGTTTGCAGGCTCGGGGCAGGATTTGTTCCCATTAGGGATAGACCTAACTTTTATTAAACTTAAAAATCAGCTTTTAGGAGTTTTAAAAAACTTGAGAAATATATTCAAAGTTTGGGGTTGGGGTGAGGGGG
>MCJB01051722.1:0-48193 GCA_002018475.1 Nicotiana obtusifolia
GTGGGGATGGGGAATATGGGATGGGACGATTGAAAAAGTGTTTCGGAAAATATTTTTCTTTCTCTTGATAAGGAAAATATTTTCCTCCAGTTAGAGGAAAATGAGTTCATGAGGAAAGTATTTTATAAAACATTTAAGCCAATCAAACATGAAAAAATTGAAAAATATTTTTTGAAATTTATTTTCCTTCATACCAAACGCACCCTTAATTTGCTTTTACTTCTTATACTATTTTTGTTATTCGAGTATGCATCTAAAAAGAATAAGGATGCTAAACAATAGTAAAATGCTTACAATATTTAGAAAGAAAAACAAATACTCACTTAGCCAACTATAGTGAGAAGAAACACACGAAGAAAGAGGAGTTGGAATATCTTTATAGCATTTTCAATTTAAAAAATGATATCATGTAATTTGAGTGAACAAAAATTGGAAGATAATCCACTAGGCTAACTCATATTTTACCCACATTTTACTCATGAATATTCATATTTCTACGAGTTTAATATGGATTGAAGCTCAAATTTTATCCAACTTAAATATTACTCATCCACCCTATTAAAATATGGGCGGATTGGATCGATTGACAAAATCTAGGCTCGTTTTGTCAGCACTAATCAGAAGCAACATAACCTGATAATATTAAAAATTATACGTTATTACTGAACAGAACTTAAACTCATAAACAAAATACATTTGATGCAACTTGATGTTAAAATTTCCCTTTTAAAATACCCCCTCCCCCCTCATACAGTTGATGCACCGCCTGACTACAGGCAGTGGATGGGCCCACACGGGATTAGTTCAACTCTACTAGCGGGCCAACCCCAAAAGTTAGGCCCAATTCTCGTGAATGGAAAAGCATCATATTGTAGATTGAAATGGGGCTGTCGCACGTGGGTGCTGTCGTTTGACCAATCAAAGCTTTGCAGTGTTATTTGGCCGTGTCAATAAGTTTTGTGTGACGCAGTAACAATTTTGAGATTAAGGATAAAATAGTAATATGACAATGCTCTAAGAATTAAATATTAAAATTGAAAATAATGTCTATCTAACTTTATATATTGAAAAATTAAAAGCATATTTTATGTATATCTCGTATATCTCATTTTTAATCCAAGAAATCAAGTATACTCACCTCAATAATCCCGTTATTATTCAATATTCCTATTATAATTTCACGTTAAGCATCGGTATAACTTGTTTCTTAACCAGGTAACCCCATGGTTTGTTCTCTACCAAATATTTTCATACTTACAATTGAACCCATTGTTCATATTCTTTTAAGTCTCGCTAATCTGCATAAATGACGATACAATAAATTGACCCATGCACCGTGCAGAACGTAAATTGAAATTTTTAAAAATGAATAAAAGAAAAAAATATTAATTGTGGCTAATAAATTTGTGTGAAATCTGTATTAATTTTTATTTGAATTTGTTGGAAAACTTTAGGAAATAGTTTCCTAGAAAACCAAAATGTTAGCTTTCAAAATCACATATGGTACATACATAGTATTACTTAACGGGATTTACGCTCAGGTAATTGTCTTCTTTTCTTGCTCAATAACCCACTTTATGGACGATTGTCTATAATTATTTATTTGATGAACTTATAGTGTAACAATTTATAAATGAACTCTCACTTTATTACAATAAGAAAAAGTAATTAAGCGGACAAATAGGAGAGGAAAGATTTGTAGTGTTTTAGGTTACAGTAGTAGATACTCTCTTGAACTGTAGCTCTTCTTGTTTTGCCAGAACGAAATTTGACTGCTTGCTTTTCTGGACCAAAAGGAAAAAGAGTAATACTGTTTGATCTTGACTTATCTCTGAAAAAATAAACAAAGCCACACGTGCATATTAAAGGTGAGTTTGGATTCTATATGGCACAGTAAGTTCCACTTTTGCAAAGAGAAATTGCTTTGTCATATGTGTTGCCAAAATTTGGATGATCTTTCTCAAAGTTGGCCGACTTCTATACCTTTTTTGTACGCAGATCGAAATATATCAATTTCTACTTAGATGACTTTATTGTGATATTAAAAAGTAAACATATAAAAAAAGTTACGTGAATTTAATATATATATATAGAGCAAATTTTTTAATTAACTTAACTACGTCGGACAATTTTCAGAAGAAATGTCAATCTGACTCTCCTTGAACAAGAGTAGCTCCCCCACTGTGTAGACCAGTGTTTTAGCGTGACAATGGAGTCCAAAGGAAAAGACAGATTACTAGAGATGAAATTTCTCGTGTCCTTTCAAAAGGAAGTTGGGTACAAACGCTCATGCCTTTTCCAAATAGTTTTTTTTTAACTTTTCTTTGCCGGATGCTAGCGACTTAAAATTTCAGTAGAATATACGTACGTTCATGACAGATAAAAATCTTAGGTACATTCGTAGAATATTTAGGTAAAACGAAAAAAATGTCAGATACCATACAAATAAACTAAGAGGTTCAGAAAAAACCTGTTGTTCAGAAGAAGGTATTCGTATAGAGATTTGAATAGTAGTACATATGACTAACGTTATATACGGTGTAATATTAAGGAGCGAACAAGTGTAAAGGCATTGTTCCATATATGAGAACATAGAAGGGGCATATATTTAAATTTGTACGAATTATTGTGATATTTCATTTATGTGTTATACTCATACGATGACATTTCGAGAAGAATTATAGTGCATGATTAGGAACACTAATTACAAGAGTAATACATAGCACGGTTGAACCCCATCTACCATTACACTAAAAGTTTCTTTTATGTCCAGGGACTCAACAGTCTATACATATTCAAAATTTTTATCTTTAATTAACCTATTTGCAGTATAAACTTTCAACAAACTGGATTCAATCCCCTTCCTAGTAGGTGGCCTTGGTCCCTACCAGATAGATCAACAACAAATGTTATATTAAGAAAATACATGTGCTGCAAATTTAGTCCTCATAAAAACTACGTAGATGAAGTGAGAGTTGGAGATTATGGTTACCTGCAGAAAAATCAAATAATTTGGCTCAGTAGAGTGGCATGATAGATAAGATATAACACATAGAACTAAAATATATAGCAAAAATAATGGAGGATTCTATGGAACTGCATGTAACAACACAATAAATCCTAAAGAAGGCGATAAAAAATTCTACAGAAAGATATGAGACTATCCTACGTTGTTTCTTATATGTGAGTGAATGGTTTGTTCCATATCCTGCATATAAAAGCTCTAATTCTACCAGTTCACTAGTGCGAAACAGTGCTGATAGAAGGTGGAAAAAGAGGACGAGATGCACCTCACATTGAATAAGATGTCCAAAAGATTTACAATTTTTCTTAAAGTAAATGTGAATTTGGTTAAATAATAAAATTATTGAATGCAAATGATCGCTAGCTATAGGTGATAGAAAGAAGTTGATATTAAGGATTAGCTATTGTTACTATGAGTAGTAACACTTACATTAGTAGTGTCCGCAAGTCTATACTTGAAGATCTAATTACCATAACAAGTCTCAGAAAACTCTTTTTCGCTCCAAAGAAAAGTTGAATAAAAGATAAAGGAAAGTTCTAGCCAAGTAAAAGAGAGGAGACAGAAATATAGCATAAGTAAATTATAAAGCTGATGAGCTATTGCATCACAAATTAAGTAAATTAGGAAACCAGTATCACTAGCTCTGCCATTGTTAATTACACAATGAAATCATATATGAACCGCAGAGACCAGATTAATTAACCAAGTCTATTACTAGCTACTGTTCTAACAATTCTAAGCTAAGCTAGATAATTCATATTTGTCTTTTCTATTTACATCTGGCGCATTTGTATATTCAATTCCTACTGGATAAGAAATATAAGAATTTCTTCCTAGGGCTACAGAGGATTCTGGGGCGAAATCAACTTTTCTAATGCACAATAACTTGTGGTGCCATCAGTCGTGCCAGCAAAGTAGCATGACTACACATCTTCTCATAATGTAAAGTCTTCCTCTCTGCTCCTTGAGAAACTTTCCTATTCTTCTACTTGACATCCTCTTCTTCGAGTTACCATCCTTAGCTCCAGTGCTTCCCTTCATCTCTAATTGAAAATTACTACTACTCAAATGTGAATGAGAAACAAATTCTAGGTTTTTATTTAGTGTGCCAAGAATTGAAGAATGCAGTTTGGGTGAGAAGTGGAAGGAGGAATAATAGAAGGTCATCTTTTATAGTGGAAGACCAAGGTGTGTGGTAAAGGCAAGCAATATTCAGCAAATTAAGAGGAAGGACATTCAATTGAAACAGGGACCCATTGGTTGGCCATATAAGAAAAGCTTTTCCAATTTCTTAGAAAGATTTTTTCTTATTGTGTTTTTGTCGTTGTTGTAATTTTCTTATTATAATAACGAGCACACAATCAATGTATGCTCGCTAGTGAAAGATAGTATAGTTGTTAAATCGTCCCCATGAGATTGGTTTAAATAATGTTCAAATAAATCTTCAGCTTAACACTATTGGGGAAAATAAACCTTTGATTTTGGTTATCAACGAACAAAGAGTAAAAAAAAAAAAAAAGATTATCAATTATGAGTGAATAATGGAAATTGGGTAGCTAAGTAGCAACGATTGAATATCAATGAGAAAAATAAAGGCTTGAGAAAATATTCCCATTGCCAGATCCCTTGATTGATGCCTTCGATTGACGTCATTATGTGGGAGAATATTTTGCGGATGATTTCGTGCCAGTAAACTCCTTTGATTTAGATCCTTCCTATAATATCTCTTTTAATTGATTTGCCATCTTCCTTGATTGATTTGTCTGCTTCTCTTTTCTTTTTCGTTTAATTCATATTTGCCTCCATATTATTGTTCAGATCTTTTCGTGCATATAGGGAGTAATTGGTTATTTTGCATCATTAAAATTTACTAAGATCTAACAATCTTTTCCTTTTTGATGATGACAAAATAACATTAAAAATACTTCCCTATTGATCAGTCGCCTTGAGTGTGTTGTAGTCACTCTCCTTTAATTAGCGTTTCTTGGTAGAAATGTCTAGTCAACTCCCCCTCAGTTGGACATTCTATTGTGCCTCATGTGTAGTCAGCTCCCCCTCATTTATAGGCAACTCCCCCTCAGTTTATACCATATGATGTACCTGCAATTTGAATACAAAGTACAAAACACAGAACACAGAAGTAGGGAATACATAGAAACGTAGGTCTTAAGCTTGCTTACTATTTCTCCCCCTTTGTCATCAACAAAATAAAGGCTGGGAAATTAAAAGTATTTGTCCTAAGAGTAAAACCCATGACTGAATCATCAGTCGCAAAAACAGAGCAAAAAGAAAATTGTCTTAATCAACCAAACATTAGCGACGTAGAAAGTAGGTAAGGGTGTTGCAAACTGCCTCCTTAAGGCGATCAAAGCTGGCATTCACTGTGACAAAGACCTATCAATTCTGTCGTGCATCTCTTTGAAGGCCTTACTGCTTTTTCTGTAGTCTTGAGAATCTGCACTCGAATCTTGGACACGTCGGACCCTGTCTCCTTTGCCATTCCATGGATATCTTCAATCTGGCTTTACACAGAAGTTAAGGAGTTCTTGATGACAGACAGTGTTTCATTGATGGAAACAAGCTTTTCTAAGAAGTCAGAATCACTTGTACTGGGGTGAGACACATGAGCCTTTGCCTCGGAATCAGAAGGACATTCTTGGTTTCACCTTCTTGTTTCTTGACCCAGGCACCTTTTATAGAAATATAACCCATGATAGCAAATCCCTTGGAATTGTAAGACTAGGTAACAGTGATGTAGGGATGGTCAACAAGGGATATGTTGTTGGCTTCTAGCAGATGGGTGATAACCATACCATAAGGAAGACGTGTGGGATCATCGACACTTTTTATCATGAAATTGATGACCCAAGAGGACAATTTGACCTTGTGCTTGGTCAGAAGGCAGTAAACTAAGAAGGTATGACGCTGAGACAATGTAGAAAAGGATCCTGTTCTTGGAAGAATAGTGGTTGCTACAATATGTGCTAAGACGCGAGTTTCAAAACAGACACCACTGGGTCCTAGTTGACTAGGGAGAGAGTCAGAGGCTGATTTAGCTATTCATCTTTTAACTTGATCGAAAGAGATTTCAAAGTCCTCAAGTCAGGTATTCTTAAAGAGCATAGAAAAACCAAAACAACTATATTGAAAAATAGTATCAAACAGAGTACAGGCCAGAACAATACGTTTGCCAAGAACTAAGGTTTCTAATTTTATCAGGTTTACTAGAGCGAAGATTAGCATAAAACATTCTAACAAGGGGTTCATATACCTTTGGAGGAGGCAAGGAGAGAATTTTTTTCCAACCTTGGAAGTCGAAGAGTTCCTTCACTTTGTAGTTGAGGTTGTCTATGACATTTAAATCAAAAATTCTACCATGAGAGACATGCTTATCTTTGAAAGCAATGAAGGCATCCCCATTTGGAGTGTCCCAAAAATTTAGGTCAGACTCAAGAGAATTGGAGAGATCGGTTTTGGGCTTTTTGGGAGTGAAGGTTTCATGGAGGTCTTTCATGGGTCGTTTCCTAGGGCTTTCTCGTTGAGTCTACGACCATCATCTGAGAGATCTTGAGAGGAGGCAAAGTCCTTGGAGTGATCTGATCCTAGATTGACTGGTTCAGGAGGTTGAGAAGAGGGTTTTTCCCTAGAGCGAGTGCTTTTGCGGGTGGAAGCAGATGGATTTTTGGAGTGCTTTGCCATGGTAGAGTTTGGAACAGGGGAGTGGAGATACAAACAATGTGAGAGGGACAGATGAGGCTTTGAACTAAAAAGGGTGATAAACGGCAGTTGAGTACAAACAAAAAGGCGTCATAGATTTCACACAATGATTGACCGGTCTCTGAAAGGTTGTAAAAAGGTGTGAAACAAGAAAAGTAACAGACAAATAATTAATGCATTACACTTAAGGAAATATTTAAACCAAGATACAAAAATAATTAAACGTACCACAAAGGCCCTAAAATTATGAGTTTATGAAAATAATGCCAAGAGAGTCTCGTAGTGCACAAAATATGTCTTCTAGCAAGGGTTTTGTGAATATATCTGCTAATTGATTAGTGGAACTAACTATTCTATGTTGCCTTTAAAAACATGATCTCTAATAAAATGGTGCTTATATCTATATGCTTAGCTCTAGAATGATACATATGATTCTTTGATAGACAAATAGTACTAGAATTATCACAGAATATTTGAACACGCTTGAAAAAATAATTCATAGTCACCCAATTGATGAGACATCTATAACAATTGAGCACAATATTGTCCAATTGCAATGTACTCTACTTCAGTTGTGGAAAGAGCCACTGATCCCTATTTCTTCCTGTTCCAGGAGATTAATGCTTTTCCCAGTAATTGACAAGTCCCACTTGTACTTTTTCTGTCCTCCTTGTCACCTGCGAGATCAGCATATGAAAAACCCTCAAGTTTAAAATTGTTAGAGCAAGGATACCAAAGTCCGTAAGAGGTGATTCCAATGAGATAGCGAATAATTCGTTTTACTGCTATTAAGTGAGACTCTTTAGGAGCTGACTGAAACCTTGCACATTTACAAACACTGAACACGATATCTGATCGACTAGCCGTTAGATATAGTAGAGATCTAATCATTTCACGATACTTGGTTTCGTCTACTGATTTTCCCTGTTCATCCCTGTCTAAACTTGTAGACAGACTCATAGGAGTTCCAATTGATTTGACATTGCTCATTCCAAATTTTTGAATCATTTCCTTTGTATACTTGGTTTGGCATATGAAAATTCCACTTTCAGATTGATGGATTTGTAGTCCAAGGAAAAATGTCAGCTCCCCCATCATACTCATTTCGAACTCACTTTGCATGAGATTTGAAAAGTCCTTGCATAAAAGAAGATTAGTACTACCAAATACGATATCATCTATATAGATTTAAATAATAAGATTACATTTAGTAGATATATTGATAAATAGAGTAGTATCCACCTTACCTCTGGTGAACCCATGATTAGTTAAAGAAGAGCTCAATCTTTCATATCAAGCTCGAGGAGCTTGTTTGAGTCCATAACGAGCTTTAGCTAGCTTGCACACATGATAAGGAAATTGTGAGTTTTCAAAACTAGGAGGTTGTTTTACATATACCTCCTTATCAATAAACCGTTTAGAAAAGCACTTTTGACATCCATTTGAAATAATTTAAAACCTTTGAAAGATGCATAGGCAAGCTATATACGAATTGATTCTAACCGTGCTAACGGTGCAAATGTTTCATCATAGTCGACCCCTTCCTGTTGTGAGTAGCCTTGAGCTACTAGTTTAACTTTGTTTCTTACTACCTTTCCTTCTTCATTTAGCTTGTTTCGAAATACTCACTTTGTTCCAACTATAGTAGCTTTTGTAGGCTTAGGAACTAATTCCCAAACTAGGTTTTTGTCGAATTGATCAAGTTCGTCCTACATGGCTTGTATCCAGCGGAGTCCTTTAGGGCTTCATCAACTTTCTTTGGTTCTACTTGAGAGATGAGTGAATATTTTCTTTTTTTTGAGAGACCCTCTAGTTTTCATCCCTTCGCTTGGATCCCATATGATGAATTTTTGAGGATATTCAGGTTCACTTCTCCATTTATTCGGTTGGGTTCCAATTGCAGAAGTAGTCAACTCCTTTTATGATTCAACAGGATTGATCACAGGCTCGTTAGCCGAATTCGTGACTGTAGCTGGGATATCAGTCGACTTCTGTGGTTTATTTATCTATGATACTTTTTGGTTGGTGTCTTCATCACCTACAATAATTCATTTCTCGGCTGTAGAGTTATTTTCATCGAATATAACATGTACTGATTCTTCTACAGATAATGTACGCTTGTTGTGAACTCTAAAAGATCTACTGTTAATGGATTAACTAAGGAAAGTACCTTCATTACTCCTTGGATCAAATTTACCAAGGTTATCCTTACCATTGTTGTGAATGAAACACTTACTTCCGAATGAGTGAAAGTAGCCAATATTTGGCTTCTTACCTTTCCATAATTCATATGGAGTCTTCTTCAAAATAGGTCGTAAGAGGCACCTGTTAAGAATATGGCATGATGTACTGACTGCTTCTTCCAGAAGTGATTTGGCAGTGAATGTTCTAATATCATTGTTCTTGCCATATCTTGTAGAGTTCTATTCTTGCGCTCAACTAGTCCATTCTAGTGGGGGTGATCTTGGGGCTGAGAAGTTATGGGTATACCATTGATCATTACAGAATTTTTCAAAGGATCTGCTTTCAAACTCTCCTCCATGGTCGCTTTGGATGGTTTTGATCAGATACCCTTTTTTTTCTTTCAACTCTTTTGCAGAAAATCTCAAACAATTTCAAAACTTCATCTTTATGAGATAAGAAAATTACCCATGTAAAACGTGAGCAATCATCAATAATAAAAAAAGCATATCGTACCTCCAATGCTGGTAGTTCTAGTGGGTCCAAACAGGTCCATATGAAGTAATTTCAATGCCTTGGCAGTGGACACAATATCCTTTGTTTTGAAAGAGTTTCTAGTTTGTTTACCAATCTGACATGGATCACACACATGATTTCTAGAAAAATTGAATTTGGGAAGACCAATAACTAAATCATACTTGGATAGTTTTTCAGTAAGATGCATGCTTGGATGACCAAGTTCTTTATGCTAAAGCCATGGATCGTCAGAAATGGATGCTAGACAATGTGACTGTCTAGATTTTCAATGCCATCAAGAATATAAACATTTCCATACCTTTTCCTGGAAGAATAGTTTTACCTGTTTCATCCTTAATGGCACATCCTGTTTTCTTGAATTTTACTTCATATACCAAATCACATAGCTGACTTATGCTCAAGAGATTGTAGTTGAGTCCAACTACAAGATATACCTGTGGACTCAGTTCTAACCAATCCTTTTCTAGTTGACATGTAAGTCGCCTGGTTAGACTTGACAGAACTATGAATGGTGGACTTACGCATGCCATTAAGTTGCATTTGTAATTCCTGAACTTCATCTTGAAGTACATCTCTTTCGATTTCACAGACTTCAAGCTTATGTTCCCACCCTTTCTTTTCCCTATTGAGTCTCTATAGTTCATTCAACATTTTTTGAGACTCTTTTAGAGTAAGGTCAAGAATATCCTGCAATTAATTACATCTATCACAGTTATAGGATCTTACCTCGATTATTTCACCTCATGCCATGAAACAGTTTTTAGTATTTTCCTTGCATTCATCGTCTGATGTATCTTCATCAGTCCAACAACCAGAGTATTTATTCATGTCATTTTCCAAGATGGTCATGAAACATAGATTTGCTATTTCTTTGTATTCTAAACGATCTTCATCACTCCAGCTTCTGAAGGATTTGTTTTTGCTGAACCCTTTGGAGACTTTTCTTTTAGGATCTGGGCATTCAGCTTGAACATGCCCATACCTTCCACTCTCATAATACTTTCCATCAGTCTTGTCTTGTTTATTGTATTGCCTGGTTCGCCTAGATGGCATCCTTCCCCTTCTTGTATTTCTATACCTTCTTATTAACCCATCCATGTTTCTTCATACCATAGAAATTTATTCTTCAAGAGCTTCTGGATCGTCATCAATATCATTCTTCGGTCCTTCAGTTGTAGATTTGAAGGCAACTATTTTCTTCTTTCCTTCCTGACTTGTCTTCTTGAGATTGGTTTTGTCGAATACTATAAGATCTCCTCTAGGTTCATTATATGAAAGTTTGTTTAGATCTTGAGATTCGATTGCAACTACTTTCGTCTGCCAAGTGGTAGGTAAACTCCTAAAGATTTTTCGAACTTGATCACCACTTGAATAGGGTTTACCAAAAGCTTCCAGATCACTAATGATTTTGCTGAATCTTGCGAATATTTCCTCAATGGATTCTCCTTCTTTCATTTAGAAGAGTTCATAGTCATGAACCACCATGTTATCTGAGTTTCATTCACTTTGCTGGTTTCTTCATAAGTGAACTCCAGTTTGTCCCACATTTCTTTAGCCGTATAACAGCTTGAAATTCTCATACTCTTCTCCACTTATAGCGTTATACTACAGGTTTCGTGTCTATGTGTTAACCTGTACAACCATCATTTGTTCGTCTGTGTATTTATCTATATCTTCAGGATCAGTGGGTGGTTGAGCTGCTGCTGGTAGTGGATGGGAGCCTGAGCAACTGCAACCAGTTGGGCTGATAGTACCCCCCGTGTCTAGAGTCCCTGCATTACCTGCTATAGAGTATGGGGGGCGAGAGAGTCTAAGTACCTCCCTCGGCCTGAGAAGTGGCTTCTGCGGCCGAAAATGAGACCGCCTGAGAAAGGCTGGTGCACATCGTCAAAATCTTAGCCAAGACCTCCTGAAGGCCTGGAATCACAAGGGGCACAACTGGTGCCTAAGCTGGCCTCACTAGCTCAACCGTATCTGGTACCTGCTTCTGAGCTGGAGCGACTAGTAGATCCGCAGGTTCTGCTCTAGCTGTTGTACGAGCTGCACCTCTACCCTTACTGCAGCCCCTATCGCGACCTAGGCCTCTCACTGCCCTAGCCGGTGGTACTAGTGGCTGTCCGTTCTGACCGGTAGCACGTGTCCTCACCATCTATGAGAGAATAGAATACAAAAATTTAGTTACCGGAATCAACAAATTCGCACGATAAGAATACACGAATATGAAATTTCCTAAGGGTTCGGCAAACTCTCAAAGATAAGTACAGACGTCTCTGTACAAGACTCTATTAAACCTGATCATGACTCGTGAGACCTATTTAACCTAGGCTCTGATACCAACTTGTCACGACCCAAAAATTAGCCAGTCGTCATGGCGGCTAACGTGCTACTAAGAAAGCCGACACTTTTAAAAATACCTCTAGCTCTTTTAAATGAAAAATGAATAGCACAGGTTTGAAGCATCAAAACTCTCAAAAGTTGGATAGAAAAATAAAAACCAATACAGAAATTCCCAATATCGGGGTGTCACTAAGTACATGAGCGTCTAAATATCACAAATCTGGTAGTACTATCTATAATAGTCTGAAACTAAATACATAAAACAGAAAGATAGGGAAGGAGAGACAAGGTTTGCGAAACGCCGGGCAGCAACCTTGAAATCTCCAAACGATCAACTATGTAAAGGAATCAACACCCACCGTGTCCGAAAATACCTGAATCTGTACACGAAGTGCAGGGTGTAGCGTGAGTACAACCAACTCAGTAAGTAACAAGACCAAATAAAGGACTGAAAGTAGTGATAAGCTTCACAAGTATAACTCCATTACAGAAATTACAACATAGAAAGGTAGGCATGCTCTCAAATTCGACAATTAAAGACAAAACAATTCATTCATGACAAGTTAAATTGAAACAGGTTATAATGTCCCTCAGAAATTTCATGACAATGATATATGCCAGCTGAAGTACAACATAATTCAAAGTCAAATGCAAAATCTCAGAGCAATAGTCAATGAGTCCTCCTACGCACTCCAACCTCACAGTCACTCATTCCTCACAGTCTCTCATTCCTCTCAATCGCTCGGCACTCGCACTCAGTAGGTACATGCGCTCACTGGGGGTGTGTACAGACTGCGGATGGGCTCCTTCAGCCCAATCTCTATAACAAGCCAATCATGGCATAAATCAGTGAAACATGCAGCGGCGTGCATCCCAATCCCATAATTATCCTCACAATCAGGCCCTCGGCCTCACTCAGTCATCAACCTCTCCAGTCACTCAGGCTCTCAATGACCATGAAAATCAGCCCTAACAGAAATGATATAATGTAACAACAAGGAACAATAGAGACTGTGATATGATATGCAAATAAAACTGTGACTGAGCACAAAACAACAATTTAGAAGATAATTCAACATGTACGCGACCTCTATGGTCCCTAAGGTGCCAACACATAGTCTAAACATGATTTATAGTTCAATTTCTCTAACACAGGGAGAATGTACGGATAACAACAGATTATTCAACTACACAGTTCCATGAAATTGACCAAGTCACAATTCCTACGGTGCACGCCCACACGACCGTCACATAGCATGTGTGTCACCTCAAAACCAAACACATGACATATAATACGGGGTTTCATACCCTCAGAACCAAATTTAGAATTGTTACTTACCTCAATCCGAGTAAATCTCTACTCCAACACACCTTTGCCTCGCGAAAAGGCCTCTGAATGCCTCAAAGCTAGCAACAAAAAATGCGATACAATCAACACGGGCTAAAGGAATCAATTCCATAAGAAAATACTAAAATCTTAACCAAAAGTCAAAAGTCAACTCAAAAGTCGGCACCCGGGCCCACGTCTCGAAATCCAATCAAAGTCACAAAACCCGAAAATCCATTCTACCACGAGTCTAACCAAACCAAATTTGTCAAAATCTGACTCCAAATCGCCACCAAAATCCTCAAATTCAACTCTCCAAATCCCTGGCGTCAAACTCCTAAATTTCACCTTAAATACACACAAACTAGGTGGGAAAATCAATGGGGAAACACAATTATTGGAAAAATTAGACCACAAGTGACTTACCTCAAGAAATCCCCCAAACATCCTCTCAAGAATCGTCAAATTCCGAGCTTGAAATGTTTAAAATGGTGAAAAATCTCGGAACCACTCGTTTATAAGACACTACCCAGGCTTTTCGCACGTGCGGCCAAATAACCACACCTGCGGAACCGCTTTTGCGGTAAAATCCTCCGCTTATGCGGAAATCACTTAAACCCCCAGGGCCCGCATCTACGCTCCAGGTTATGCACCTACGGAGGCGCTTCTGTGGCCCACCATCCGCTTCTGCGGAAACAAACCTCGCCCCTCAACTCCGCATCTGTGGAGCCTTGCTCGCACCTGCGGGCTCGCAGATGTGTTTACCTCCTCGCACTTGCGCCCTGGCCCCGGCCATACCAGCTGCGCACTTGCACATAACCAGCTGCATCTGCGGCATCGCACCTACGGCCGATCCCTCGCAAGTGAGATCACACCAGAAGAGTCCCAGCTTCAGCTATGCACTAAGTTCCATTCGATCCGTTAACCATCCGAAATCAACTCCAAGCCTGCGGGACCTCAACCAAACATACCAATAAGTCCTAAAATACGATACGACTTTGTTCGAGCCCTCAAATCACCTTAAACAATATCAAAAAAACTAATCGCACCCCAATTCAAGCCAATTGAAACTAAGGACTTCCAACTTCTACAAACGATGCCGAGACCTATCAAATCACGTCCGATTGACCCCAAGTTTTGCACATAAGTCACATGTGACACCATAGACCTATTCTAACTCCCGGAACTGGAATCCGACCCAATATCAAGAAGTTCACTCCCGATCAAACTTTTCTAAAAAATCCACTTTTCGCCATTTCAAGTCTAATTCAATTACGGACATTCAAATCACAATCTGGACACGCTCATAAGTCCAAGATCACCCAACGGAGCTAATGGAACAATCAAAACTCCATTCCGGAGTCATCTACACATAAGTCCACATCTGGTCAACCTTTTCAACTTAAGTGTTCATTCTTGAGACTAAGTGTCTCAATTCATTCCGAAACCTTACCGGACCCGAACCGACTAATCCGGTAAGTCACATAATAGCTATAAAGTGCAAAGTGAGCAATATTTGGGGGAACAGGGTTACAACTCTCAAAATGACCGGCCGGTTAAAAGTTGAGATAGACATGATTTTTGTTCATTCTTTCAAATTTCTTTCAACCCTAAAAACTTTAGAGGCGATTTTTCCAAGGGCTCTTCCTCCCCAATTCGTTGGCAATTGATCCTAACCTAGTTTCTTTCAATTACCCATTACATTTCATAAGATTTCAACCAAAAATCTTAGATTTTCATGGTAGAGATTGGGGATTTTTGTAAAATTGGAATTTAGACCTCAAATTGAGATCATAATTTGAAACAAATTACATAACCAGGCTTGGGAGTGAATGGGTAATTGGAGTTTTGTCCGAATATCGGCTTTGGACCAAGCGGGCCCGGGAGTTGACTTTTGTTGACATTTTCAATAATGACCTAAATTGAACCTCTTTCATTCGTGGGTAGTTCCTAAGGCTTATTTTAAATCATTTGGTTGATAATTTGCTAGATTTAGTTGGTTCGGAGGCTTGTTAGAAAGGCAAAGTCGTAGTTGAGCTTTTAGTCAATTTTGGAGCAAGGTAAGTGTTATGGTTAACCTTAACTTGAGGGATTAAGACTTGTTTGCCTACTTGCTATGTGTTTAAATGTTTGGATACAACGTATATGTGAGGTGACGAGTACTTATGCATTGTTGTTGGGTAAAAGCATGGGGGCGGGACTTGTTTCTTGTAATTTATATCCTTCTTTGATTACGATATCCACGCTTAGACTAGTGTATTACTTAATTGATTGTTCTTTACGCATTTATGAACAATTTATGATAATTGAGTATTTTTGGAAGTTGAGATTTGGTATTGTGGAACAGTTGTTGACGTAAGGTTTATTCTTGCTTATTCTATCTCCCTAATCATATATATATATATATATATATATATACTAGTCACGAGCAGGCTCAATAGAGTCTGGAGGCTCAGTACAGAGACATCTGTATTTATCTTCCAGAGGCTATGGAGTTTAGGAATAATTTCACTCATATTATTCTCTGTCATGCGATTTTATTCTATCATTAATGATTGAACTCTTCTATTCTTGGTCACTCGCAGATGGCGAGGACATGTATTGCATCTTTAGTTGGGCAGCAGTTGGAGCCCCTAATGGAAGCTCCTACGAGGGGCAGAGGTCGAGGTTGAGGTCGCGTTAGAGGCCGAGGCAGAGGCAGAGCTCAACCTAGAGCTCGAGCGGCAGCACTAGCAGTGGAGCCTCAGGTGGATTTTGATGAGGAAGTTCCAGCTCAGACTGTAACTGTTGGACCGGCTCAGGTCCCAGAGGGGTTCATCGCCACTCTAGTACTTTTGGACGCTCTAGTTATGGCAGGCCTTATGGAGAGTGTGGCCCAGGCCGGTACATCTCCGGTGGCACCAGCCATCTTTCAGGATGGGGGAGGAACACATACTCCCACTACTCACACCCCAGAGTAGATGGCTCCCCAGTATTAGACTCCAACAGCCCCGCCAGTTGGGGTAGTTCAGCCAGTTATTGCGGCAGAGGTCGGTGATAGGCCCAGTATGTCTTCTGAGGGCTTATTGAGATTGGACAAGTTCATCAAGCTCTTTCCAAATCACTTCAGTGGTGCACCTTCTGAGGACCCATAGGATTATCTTGACCGTTGCCATGAGGTGCTGCAGGACATGGGTATAGTTGAGACCAATGGGGTCGATTTTGCTGTGTTTCAGATGATGAGTTCCGCCAAGAGGTGGTGGAGAGATTATATATTGACCAGACCAGCTGGGTCGCCTACACTTGGGAGCAGTTCTCACAGTTATTTCTAGAGAAATTTCTCTCTATCACACTAGAGGATTACCGCAGGCAGTTTGAGCGTCTCTAGCAGGGCAGTATGACTGTTACTCAGTACGAGACTCATTTTGTGGATCTAGCTCGTCATGCTTTTCTCTTGCTTCCTACTGAGAGAGAGAGGGTGAAGAGGTTTATTGATGGACTCACTCACCCTATCAGGCTACAGATGGCCAAGGAGACCGGGGGTGAGATTTCCTTTCAGACGGCTGCTAATGTTGCTAGGTGGATCGATATGGTTCTTGCACAGGAGAGAGAGCAGGGGTCTGATAAGAGGCCTCGTTGTTTCGGTGGGTTAGGTGGTGCCTCATCTGGAGGCAAGGGTACTTTTGGTAGAGGATCCTCCCAGGACGTTTCACTCAACGCGCCAGGCATCTCACAGGTCTTTGGGTGGTCGCGGCCCTAATATGTCTCATCCCCACCAACTAGCCTACAGTGCACCACCATCTCTTATTAGTGCACCTCCGTTCCAGAGTTTTTAGAGTGGTTCTTAGGTTAACAGGGTCAGTTTCAGGGTCAACAGTCACAACAGTCGAGGTCTTGTTATACTTGTGGTGTTCAGAAGCACATTGTTAGATTTTACCCTCGAGCACCGGGCAACTCACAGCAGCAGGGTTCTCGTGCCATGGTTCCCGCACCGGCTGCTCCACCGCCCGCTCAGCCAGCTAGAGGCAGGGGTTAGGCATTCAAAGGTAGAGGTTAGGCCACCAGAGGTGAGGGTCAGGCCGTTAGAGGCGGAGGCCAGCTAGTTAGAGGCTATCCCAGAGACGTGGTTCATATTTGTAGGGCCCAGCCCCAATTTTATGCTTTTCTAGTAAGGCTTGAGGCTGAGTCATATGACTTTGTTATCACAGGTTTTGTCCTAGTTTTCCATAGAGATGTTTCAGTTCTATTTGATCCGGGCTATACTTATTCGTACGTGTCATCCTACTTTGCTTCATATCTGGTTGTGCCTCGTGATTCTTTGAGTGCTCATGTGTATGTGTCCATACCTGTCGGAGATTCTATCATAGTAGATCGTGTCTATCGTTCATGTGTGGTTACCATGGGAAGTCTCGAGACTAGAGTGGATCTTCTACTTCTTGATATGGTATATTTTGATGTCATCGTGGGTATGGATTAGCGGTCACCTTATCATGCTATATTGGATTGCCACACCAAGACGATGTCCTTAGCCTTGTTGAGGTTGCCTCGATTAGAGTGAAGGGGGACTCCTGGCCATTCTACCAGCAGGGTTATCTTTTATGTGAAGGTTTAGCGTATGGTCGAGAAAGGGTGTCTAACTTATTTGGCCTATGTTTGTGATTCTAATGATTTCGTTCCTGTTGTTCATGAGTTTCCAGAGGTATTTCTTGCAGACCTGCCGGGGATGCCGCCCGACAGGGATATTGATTTCTATATTGATTTGGCTCCGGACGCTCAACCCATTTCTATGAAGAAGAAAGATGGATCGATGAGGATGTGGATAGACTATTGGTAATTGAACAAAGTCATCATCAAGAACAGGTATCCATTGCTGAGGATTGATGACTTATTTGATCAGCTTCAGGGTGCCAAGGTGTTTTTCAAGATTGATTTGAGGTCTGGCTACCGTCAGTTGAAGATTAGGGCATCCGATGTCCCTAAGACAGCTTTTCGGACTCGATATGGGCATTATGAGTTTCTAGTGATGTCATTTGGGTTGACATATTCCCGAGCAACATTTATGGATTTTGATGAACCGGGTGTTCAAGCCCTACTTGGATTCCTTCGTTATTGTATTTATTGATGATATCTTGATCTACTCTCGCAGTCGAGAAGAGCACGAGCAGCATCTTCGAATTGTACTTCAGACTTTGAGGGATAGCCAATTATATGCCATGTTTTCAAAGTGTGAGTTTTGATTTGACTCGGTCGCTTTCTTGGGGCACGTCGTATCGGCAGAGGGCATACAGGTGGATCCTAAGAAGATTGAGGCAGTTCAGAGCTGGTCCAGACCCACATCAGCTATGGAGATCCGGAGTTTCTTGGGTTTGGCAGGTTATTACCATCGGTTCGTGGAGGGGTTTTCATCTATAGCAGCCCCATTGACCAGATTGACGCAAAAGGATGGTCGGACGAGTATGAGTTGAGATTTCAGAAGCTCAAGACTGCTTTGACTACGGCGCCAGTATTGGTGCTGCCCACAGGTTCAGGATCATACACAATGTATTGTGATGCATCGCGTATTGGGCTCGGTGCAGTATTGATGCAGGATGGCAGGGTGATCGCATATGTGTCGCGGCAGTTGAAGGTTCATGAGAAGAATTACCTTGTTCATGACTTAGAGTTGGCAGCCATTGTATGCGCTGAAGATTTGGAGGCATTATCCTTACAGCGTGTCATGCGAGGTATTCACGGATCATCGAAGTCTACAATACTTGTTCAAGAAAAAGGATCTTAATTTGAGGCAGAGGAGATGGTTGGAGTTATTGAAAGATTATGATATTACCATTTTGTATTATCCCAGGAAGGCCAACGTGGTGGCTAATGTCTTGAGTAGAAAGATAATGAGTATGGGCAGCCTTGCGTATATTCTAGTTGGTGAGAGGCCACTCGCTGCAGATGTTCAAGCTTTGGCCAATCAGTTTGTGAGGTTGGACATTTCAGAGCCCATTCTTGTTCTAGCTTGTATAGTCACTTGGTTTTCTTTGTATGAGCGCATCAAAGAGCGCATTATGATGACCTTCACTTGATTGTCCTTAGGGGCACGGTGTGGCACTGTGGTGCCAAGAAGGTTACTGTTGGAGATGATGGAGGATGCAGGGTCGTATTTGTGTGTCTAATGAAGATGAACTTCGTGAGTTGATTCTTGAGGAGGCCCATAGTTCCCCGTATTCTATTTATTCGGGTGCCGTCAAGATGTATCAGGATTTACGGCAGCATTATTGGTGGATAAAGAAGGACATAGTTGCATATGTAGCTCAGTGTCTAAATTGTCAGCAAATTAAGTATGAACATCAGATACTTGGTGGTTTGCTTTAGAAGTTAGAGATTCCTGAGTGAAAGTGGGAGCGTATCACTATGGATTTTGTTGTTAGCCTCCCACGGACTTAGAGGAAGTTTGATACGGTATGGTTCATTATGGACAGGCTGACCAAGTCAGCGCATTTCATTCCTGTGGCAATTACCTATTCTTCAGAGCGGTTGGCTGAGATTTACATCCGTGAGATCGTTCGCCTTCACGGTGTGCCAGTGTCTATTATTTCTAATCGAGGTACGTAGTTTGCCTCGCACTTCTGGAGGGTAGTACAGCGTGAGTTGGGCACGCATGTGGAGTAAAGCACAACATTTCATCCCCAGACAGACGAGCAGTCCGAGCGCACTATTCAGATGGCCTCCTATGAGGCATTATATGGGAGGCGATGCCGTTCGTCAGTTGGATGGTTCGAGCAGGGGGAGGCACAGTTGTTGGGTAAAGATTTGGTACAGGATGCCTAGGACAAGATCAAGATTATTTAGGATCAACTTCACACAGCTCAGTCCAGACATAAGAGATATGCCGACCGTAGAGTTCTTGGTGTTGCATTCATGGTCGGAAAGAGGGTGTTATTCCGGGTTTCACCCATGAAGGGTGTAATGAGGTTCGGAAAGAAGGGAAAGTAGAGCCTTAGGTACATCAGGCCTTTTGATATTCTTCAGAGAGTGGGTGAGGTGGCCTACAAGCTCGCACTGTCACCTAGTTTATCAGTAGTCCATCCGGTGTTCCATGTGTCCATGCTCTGGAAGTATCATAGTGATCTGTCCTATGTGTTAGATTTCAGTTCGGTCCAATTAGACAAGGATTTGACTTACGAGGAGGAGCCGGTGGCTATTCTAGCCCGACAGGTCCGACATTTGAAGTATAAGAGTTATCCTTCAGTTCGAGTGCAGTGGAGAGCTCATCTGCTCGAGGAAGCCACTTGGGAGTCTGAGTCGTACATGCAAAGTAGATATCCACACATTTTCACCAATCCAGGTACTTTTCTATGTCCATTCGAGGATGAACGATTGTTTTAGAAGTGGGGAATGTGATAACCCGATAGGTCATCTAGAGTTTTAAACCTTAATTCTGTGTTTGGAAACCTCAAATATCTCCGTTTAGCCTTTCTCAATTTGCGTGCGCAGTCCGTGAAATTTTTCTGAAGGTTTTTATGTGAAAAATTGATTAAAATGTGAATTGTGCCTTAAAGACACATTTGAGTTGACTTTGGTCAACATTTTGAGCAAACGGACCCGGATCCGTATTTTGACGGTCCTCGTGGGTCCGTATTGTGATTTGGGCCTTTGGCATGTGCTTGAAATCGAATTCGGAGGTCCTAGCTTAAGTTATCGCATTTTGTCAAAAATTTGAAGTTTAAAGGTTTAAAGAATTTAAATATTTGAACAAAGTTTGACCTTGTTGCTACCGAGTCCAGATTCTGGTTTCAGAGCTTGGTATAGGTTCATTACTATATTTATGACTTGTCTGTGATGTTTGGTGCAAAACGGAGTTGGTTTGACGTGATTCGGACGTCCGATTATTAAAATAGAAATTCTTAAGTTTCATTAAAAATTTCATTTGATCTGGTGTCCGATTCGTAATTCTAGGTATTATTTTGATGTTTTGAGGTTTTTGGACTTGTGTACATGTTTGGTTTGGAGCTCCGAGGGCTCGGGTGAGTTTCAGATAGGCTACAAAGTGAATTTGAACTTAGAATCATAGCTGGTGCAAGTGTGCGTTCTAGTGTTGTCTGCTGATCTCTCATTTACGAGGTCTGGCTCGCAAATGCGAGCCTCGCATCTGCAAAGAAGACTTCGCATTTGCGAGGAGGGGCTTGGGGGTTAGTTTTCGCATTTGCGAGATCTGGGGTCTCATTTGCAATCTCCTCAGGTTCGCATTTGCGAACATATTGTTCGCATTTGTGAAGGCAGCATAGATGGGGGACCTTTGCAATTGCGAAGAATTTCTCGCATTTGCGGGGTTCCCAATTGCGAACCCCAGGTTGCGACATTTGCACCTGGTCAAAAGCTGAGTTAGACGGGATTTTTGTTCATTCTTTCAAATTTTCAACCCTAGAAACCTTAGAGGCTATTTTTCCAAGGGCTCATCTTCCCCAATTCCTTGGTACGTGATTCTAAACTACTTTCTTTCAATTACCCATTACATTTCATAAGATTTCAACCAAAAATCTAGGATTTTCATGGTAGAGATTGGGATTTGGGTAGAACTAGGAATTTTTGTAAAATTGGAATTTAGACCTCAAATTGAGGTCGAATTTCGAAACAAATTACTTAACCGGGTTCGGTGGTGAATGGATAATCGAGTTTTGGTCCAAATCTCGGCTTTGGACCAAGCAGGCCCGGGAGTTGACTTTTGTTGACTTTCTCAATAATGACCTAAATTGAACATCTTTCATTCGTGGGTAGTTCCTAAGGCTTATTTTGAATAGTTTGGTTGATAATTTGCTAGATTTGGTTAGTTCGGAGGCTTGTTCGAAAGGCAAAGCCGTGGTTGAGCTTTGAGTTGATTTTGGAGCGAGGTTAAGTATTGTGGTTAACCTTAACTTGAGGGATTAGGACTTGTTTGCCTACTTGTTGCGTGTTTAAATTTTTGGGTACAACGTATATGTGAGGTGACGAGTACTTATGTGTTGTTGTTGGGTTAAAGCATGCGGGCGAGACTTGTTTCTTGTAATTTATATCCTTCTTTGATTACAATAACCATGCTTAGACTAGTTTATTACTTAATTTATCGTTCTTTTCACATTTATGAATTATTTATGATAATTGAGTATTTTTGGAAGTTGAGTTTGGTATGTGGAACCATTGTTGACGTAAGTTATATTCTTGCTTATTCTATCTCCTTAATCATATATATATATATATATATATATATATATATATAGAGAGAGAGAGAGAGAGAGAGAGAGAGAGAGAGAGAGAGAGAGNTATATATATATATATATATATATATATATATATATATATATATATATATATATATATATATATATATTCATTGCTACCTGGCAAGGGAAAGTGTTAAAAAAGGGTGATGTCGTGCCGATTATTGTTACATTATTGATTAATATATAGTAAGGAAGAGAGTTAAAGCTCGACGGGTGATGCGGTGCCGTATTTTTTGTTTCATGATAAAATTGAGAGTAAAAGCACGAATGGTGATGCCGTGCCGTATTTATTATTTTATGGGGAGATTGAGAGTAATAGCATGAAGGGTGATGCCGTGCCATTATTATTGTTTCATGGTGAGGTTGAGAGTAAAAGCACGATAGGTGATGTCATGCAGTCTTTATTCATTTTGTTTACCCGTCTTGGTTGAAGGTTTATTGACTGTTTCATGTTGTCATTCCTGTTGTAGTTACCGTATCTTGTACCCCTTTTTCATGATCCCTCCCAATCGTACATGTTTAATCTTTATTTGTTGTTATGTTGTACTTATATTTTCGTCTGTACAGGTTTAATTACGTGGTGTCCTGTCATAGCCTCGTCACTACCTCGTCGAGGTTAGGCTCGACACTTATGGAGTACATTGGATCAGTTGTACTCATACTACACTCTGCACTTCTTGTGCATATTTTGGTACTGATCCCAGCTGTCCGTGAGGCGCATCAGCTTGGATTAGCTCATTTGGAGACTCAAGGTAGATTTGCTGACGTCCGCAGACCTTGAAGTCCCCTCCTCTTTCCTTATTTATTTTTCATTTCATTCAAGACAGTTGTACTTATTTCAGATCTTATTCGTAGTACTTTTAGAAGCTCGTGTACTTGTGTCTCCAGATCCGGGTTGTACTAGATATTGAATTATTATGCTATTTCGTACTTTATTTTGGCTCCATTTCTGTTTAATTGATTAAATTGTTCTAAGTGTTTAAAATTGATAAAGAATTACTATATGTTAGGCGCCATTACGGTCCCGAAGGTGGGAATTTTGGGTCGTGACATTTAAATACACCAACAGTTCTATCATTTTGATGTTATTCATGAATTAGTTATGTATTCAACCTAATTGTATTCATCTGTATTTAAAACAACAATTATAGCCATAACTCACAGTTTTTGTTGTAATTATCAGTGTATTATGTTGTATTCATGAATGAGTTACGTATTCAACCTAATTGTATTCACCTGTATTTTTAATCATATATTTTATCTTTTTAGGTTTGTCTGTATGCAGGAAATAAAGCTCTTTGTTAAACAGCCGCCTATTTTATCGCCGCATATTAGTTCCTACAATAACACCGACATAATCTTCGACCTCAAAGAAAAGCTTACTCCAGATCAGTACAAATTATTTGGTATTATCTATTTTGGAGGATTCCTCGATATGAAGCACTATGAACGTCAACATTAGTTGTTCAGGTGCTTCATGGTTCTGCAGCTTGAAGAAAGTCCTATTGACTCATTTTTAATATTTGTGAATGGTACAACATTATGCTTTTCACTCAGAGAACTTGCGGTAGTTATTGGTCTAAATTGTGTTAGTGACGCTGGCGATTTTGAGTTTAACAAAAAGATGCCTAACAGGATTGTGGATACATACTTTGGCGGTGCAAAGAATGTCAAAAAGAAATATTTGTTGAAATGCTTTGATGACAAGAATTGGGGTTTTGACAATGATGGAGATGCCATTAAAATAGCTGTGTTGTATTTCATACATACATTTATATTATCCACTGAAAAAAACTGTACAACCACCCCAAGACTACGTTTTGACTTGGTCGAGAGCAGGAGATATTGTGATTACCCATGGGGTAAGGAGGCATTCAATGCCCTTCTCAAATCTATTAGCAAGAAGATGGATTTCCAGAAGAAGTATTATAGGATAGCTGGGATGCCTCTTACTATGCAAGTATGGTTGTAGGAGAGTTGTTCAAAGGTCGACCCCAAAACTGCACTCCGAGTTGATAACCGGATTCCCAAAATACTCATTTGGAAGTCCACTGACAACCAACCAACTTATGCTTACATGATGAACGGCATGTTCAACGGCTAGGGAAACGTGGTAATTTATTATAATTTATTGGCTGGTATTTTATTCAACATATGTTTCTATTATTAAATATAATGTTAAAATTCAATGCTAAATACAGTTGAATGCATCATACATCTATGTCCATGTTTTTACAAATAACAGAAATACAGTAGAATACATAATACAATAATACATCTTTATATTTAATACAATGTTATAAATATTTTATACAATACATGTTAATACATGTGTATACATATTTTCCCATATACATAAAATAAGAGTACATTAGTAATCATACAGCAAATGTGATTTACATTAAGTGTATTTCTATTTTCAGATGAAATACAACAACAGTCAACCAACCACTGGTGAGCTTGCAGTTATTTAGGTGCCTCTAGATGGCGTTGATATAGACAAAAGTCCTCTTCATACAGACCCCAATGAAGAGTATTCTAATGACTTTAGTCCTACACCGCCTCTTCATCCGAAGAAGAAACATGATGCAAGCGTTGGTCCATCTTCATCACCACCTCACAAAAAGTGCAAACAACAGCTAACTGATCCCTCAACTGTAAAGAGTCCAATACCACCTGTGTAGCGACCCGATCGGTCGTTTTGAGCATTTGCATTCTGTTCAGCTATGTGAAGTCTTGAGTAGCTTCATATGATGTATCACGACGTGTGTGAGTCGTCGGTGATGGTTTTCAGAAATTTTCGGAATTGGTATGGTTAATAGTTGAAGCTTTAAATTAGAAGAGTTGATCAAGTTTGACTTTTTAGTATTCAACCTCGCATTTTTGATGATTCAGTTAGGTCCGGATGGTGATTTTGGAATCAGGCATATGCCCGGATTTGCATTTGGATTATTTTTAAAGGTTTCGGCACTAATTGGCAAAAATTGAAAATTTGAAGGTTTGAAAATGTTCATAGGTTTGAACGAGGTTTGAATTTATTGATATCGGGGTCAGATTTTGATTCCGGAAGTTATAATAGGTCCGTTATATCATTTATGACTTGTGTGCCAAATTTGAGATCAATCCGAGGTGTTTATGCTTGTTCACCGTTAGTATTGAATTTTGAAAGTTCATTAATTTCATTAAGTCTATTTGAGGTGTGATTTGTGATCTTGATGTTGTTAAGTGAGATTTGAAACATCGAGTAGGTCTACATTATGATTTGGAACTTGCTTGCAAAATTCGGGGTCGTTTGGAGTTGGTTTAATAGCATTCGGACGCTTGGTTGTAATTCTAGAAGTTTTTGAGTTCTCCCTTCAAATTTCATGCGTGTTGATGTCCGATTCATGATTTCGGGTGTTATTTTGGCGATTTGACGAGCAAGTTTGCATGATGTTTCTAGACTTCTGTGGATATTTGGCGTGGAGCCCTGAGGGTTCGGGTGAGTTTCGGACCATTTTTAGGCCATTTTCAGTCGCTCGTTTTTGGCTACGGGGGAGTGCCTCACGATCGTGAATATTTGGTCGTGTTAGCGAAGAGCAAACTGCAGTTTGGGGGCCTTCTTAATCGCGATCGCGAAACCCTTTTCGCAATCGCATAGAAGAAATTTCTGCTGCACAGGGCTGACTTTGGAAGCTTATATCTTACAATCTATAAGGAATTTGGAAATAATCAAAAAATGAAAGTTGTAGAAATTCAAACCATTTGTCATTTAGAGTTTTGTACAGAAAGCTATGACCATTATACTAGAGGATGTCTGGGAAGAGTTTGGAATTCGTTGTTGAAGAATTTGTTTGTCGCGATCGTGGAGGGATGTCCGCGATCGCCAGGAAGGAAGCCTGGGCAGTGGATTTAATGTCCAGTTTTGGACCTTTGAGCCATTTATCCATATTTTGAGTTAGGGACCTTGGGAATTAGCGATTTTTGAGGCGATTTTCATCACATGAATTTGGGCAAGAGTTCTCTACTCGATTTCGATTTTATTTCATGAATCTATCTTCGTTTTTGGTATTTAGTTGAGGATTTCAACAGAGAAATTGGGGCATTTTGTCTAAAGTTTCATAGAGTGAAGTTTTAAACATCGATTCAGAGTCGGAATTGGGTGAATCTAGTATGGTTGGACTCGTAATTGAATGAGTTGTCAGATTTTATAAGTTTTGTCGAGTCCCGAGGCGCGGGCCCAAGTTGGAATTTTGGGTTGATTTTTGGACTTTTGACTATAGATTCGACCTTTATCGGTTGAGTTGGTTTTATTCGGCATTATTTGATGTATTTGAGTTTCTTTTGGCTAGTTTCGAGCCGTTCGGAGGTCGGCACACGCAGAATGTCATTTGGGGAGCATCGCTTGGCTTGCTCGATATTGGATTTGGATTGTTCAAGGTTAATAACACTTCTAAACTTGGAGATGAGGGTATGAACCCTGATTATACGTGTTATGTGATTTGTTTGGAGGTGACGCACATGCTAGGTGACGGGCATGTGGGCGTGCACCTTAGAAATTGAGACTCAGTCGATTCCGTAGAGCTGTGTAGTCAATTAACTTGTATTTTTCCATGTATTTTTCATGTGTTAGAGAAACTGAGTTGTAACTCATGTTAGAAATCATGCTTAGGCAAATGCTGGTATAATTGGGACCCACTGAGGTCATTTCTGCTGTCAAATTATATGCTTAAGTTCTAATTTCGTATTCAATCATATTGATTCATTGCATATCATATTTTAGTCTTTGTTGTTATTTATTGATACATCTAGTTTCATGACATTGTGAGCCCGAGAGACTGGAGAGATTGATAACTGAGTGAGGCCAAAGGTCTGATTGTAAGTGATATTTATGGGATCGGGCTGCACGCTGCACCATATTTTTATTTATTTATGCCTAGACCTGGCTTATTATAGCGCTTGGGCTGAAGGAGCCTCTCTGGAGTCTTCATCCCCACAGTGAGCGCAGTGGATATTATATTTGGGATGGAGTTCCCTAGGCATGGAGTTGCCCTATATATTCACATTTGGGATGGAGTTCCCGGGGGCATAGAGTTACTCTATATATTCACATTTGGGATGGAATTCCCTAAGCATGGAGTTGCCCTATATATTCACATTTGGGATGGAGTTCCCTGGGCATAGAGTTGCCCTATACATATATATATATTAAGGGATGGATGTTCCATGGGCTAGACTTGCCCCGTACAGAACTGAGTGATTGAGTACTCTGAGAGTGTGAGTACATGAGTTCATCATTGAGATACATTGCATTTGACATGCGTACTTGAAATACAGGCATAAAGATGCATTTTCTCATGCTGCCCGGTTTTGATGACATTCATGATTTTACCTGTATATTGACATGTAGGCATAGAGATGTAATTTTCCTCATGCTATCTGAAAATGAAACACCTTTTATATTGTTGAAAGACTTTTTCATATATTTTTGAGTTTTTCGGTGAAAGATCTGAGATCTACTGTTGTACTTGAAAAGCATGCCTATTTTCTGTAACTGTGAACCAGCTGAGTTATTTCTTGTACCATCTTTATTAAATTGTTATGATCTATTGTTGGTTACTGGAGTTGGACTCTGACCCTTATCCCAGCTCGTCACTACTTTCAAACTAAGGTTAGGTTTGTTACTTATTGAGTACATGGGGTCAGTTGTACTCATACTACACTTCTACACCTTGCTTGCAGATGTTGGATGCTGATGTAGCTGAGTACGAAGGGAGCTTGATCTGAAGATGTACCTGCGTTCCAGTCATAGCTGGCTCTTGGTCTTGGTAGCTTTAGTATTTCAGATCTGTTCATGTATATTTCAAACAAAAGGTGTATTTTATTTCAAGCCAACTTAGTAAACTCTATATCTTAAAAACTCATGATTTGTATTACCAGTCCTTGGGAAATTCTTTGTATAATAGTTCAGTTGTATTATCATTTTTCTCTTAATAAATATCATTTGAATTGGTTTATTTTTAGTTGGCTTACCTAACGGGTTGGGTTAAGTTCCATCACGAGTAGCTGGATTTTGGATCGTGACAACCTGTTTCCGCAAAACCTCAAGCCAAGAATCCTCCTACTGCTAAGATTGAAATCAAGGAAACTGTATTGAGGGATAAGAAGCCAGCTGATTCAAAATCTGATGATTTGTCTGTCTTGAGGCAGGATCTAAATTCATTCAAGAATTATGTAAGTATTGTTGATGCATATTCATCTTTACAGTAGATGTATTAACTTTTCTATATATTCTAACTCCTCCCTAATTATTTGTGTAATTATTAGGTGATGAGCGAGTTCACTTCTCTACGAACATTGATCAATGACAATTTCAAAAAGCTTTCTGAAGAGGTTAAAGCCAATCAAAATACAAAAAAGGTATATCAAAGAAAGAAATATACTGGGAGACATGATGGTGGTATTCAAAGGTCAACCGAGACCAACTTGTGTGATAATCCCGGAAGTCAAATATTGCATGATACAACTATTGGGGAGAATGCAGAGGTTAAATAGTTTTTTCCTATTTAGTATATATGTAGTTTAATGATACATGTTTATTAAATGTATTTAGATGTATTCAGTGTTAAGTTCTGTATTAATGTATTCAATATTTTCTAAATACATATTTTAATAAGCTATTAATATGCTTCTGTTTAATTAGGTATGCAACACCATACATAATTCAGAATACACTTATATACATGAGAACACACCATTATATTATTGAATACATTTACAAAATACAGGTGAATACAGTAAAATACATTTGAATACAGTGATAAACTTAAGTATATGCAGGTCTGCCACAATACAGATATACTTAAGTGTATACACCTACATTGAATTTGGTACTTTATTTTTATTCTAATCTGCTAAAACTATTTTTTTAAATAAATAATATATTAATGTATTCCATTGGGTGTATGTCAAGGATATGGAAAAGAAGCTGAATACCGACATTCATGTCGATGGACTTCCACATGCTAATTTAAGTGGAGACACATTAAATGCATCTACAGAGCAGATTCCTGTCTGTGGTGATTATAGAGATGAAGTGCCTACTGAATCAGAGGTGCCGAGTATCATACCGCCCAAAACTGATGAGGATTTATCTGGTGACCCAAATAGAATACAGTCTGATGTTCTACCTCATGCCTGTCAAATGCCCGAAGAGATACATGTGTCCCAATTTGAATTGGCCGACGAGGACCTTCCAAGTCTGATTCCTAAAAAAAGAATTGTGATACGGCCTCCAGCTAAACTTGTTGATTCGACGCCTTTACCTTCACATAGGACTCGCCGTCCAAGTCGATGGAATTCTTCGCCTTATGAGACAAACTTCGAATCAGCTGGTCAATAAATTTGTATACAAATATACATTCTGATTATCTCATTAATATCCTGCTAACTTCTATCAAGCTATTTATATCACCATGTTAACTATAATTAGATATCGCTATTAATGACTCCGATGAACTACAGGTACTTCAGTGAAGTTGACTCCCAATTTTGACAAAAACATCCCTTTGAAGATGATTTAATCTCGGGGCCACATCATATTTTAGTCATTTAAGAATTCGAGAAATAGGTTCGTGATGGTCTTATTGCTAAACATGATCAAAGGTAAGTTTTGTTCGATGTATAATGTATGGTTTTACCTTTTATAATGTGACGACTAATGTTTTTTTGTAAATCCTTGTAGAAAGGATAACGATGACCATCACAAGAAACATAAGTCAATACTGCCTAAACCGTTGGATCATAGAGTTCATGAAGTCACAAGCAAAAATTGGTTTTACCTTCAATCTTTTGACGGGCAACTATAGAATGACGATGTAAGATATATCCCTTATATATTCAATTTAGTTATATTTAATTTTTTTATTATTTGTATTTAATGTATTGTAATATGTATTCAATGTATTTACCTGTTGTATTCATTGTGTTTCAATATTTGTGTTTCACTGTTTCATTCAGTACATTCAAAGTTTGTATTCACTGTATTCTCTAAGTTGATTTCTGTGTATTCAAATGTAGTTTTATTAGTAGTAGTTAAGTTTTTCCTAATACATGTTATTACTACTGTATTCAGTACATTTCAATGGTTGTTTTCACTGTTTTTTCTGGTTGTATTCATTATATTTTACTGTATTCACTGTATTTCAAAGTCAACTATATTCACTGATTATATTCTGTTTTATTTCCTATATTTGTATTCAATATATTTCAATGTTATGTATTCACTGTTAAGAAGATGGTTTTCATTTTTTTGTATTCAATATATTGACAATATATATATTCAATTTGTACACAACATATTGATGTCATATTTTACTACGTGAGAAAGAAAGGTAAGTATAACCAAAGAAACATATTCAAATACACCACTATTGATTGTATATTCAAGACAAGGATTGCTGAAATTTTCGGCAAGTATAATGATACAAGTAATAATGCAAGTGTAGCCAAGGAAGAAGATGGTATCTGCAAATACATAAGGGGTTACAGATTGCTAGCTAATATACCATCGCATACAGTCGACATAGTCTTGACACCGGTCAACTTGAAAGACAAACTTCATTGGATATTGGCAGTTAAATCATTTAATGAGAGATGTAAGACTCCTGCCAATCAACAGGTCATGATGCTTATGTTAGTTTTGCGATAGATAAGCTTGCTAAGCGTCACGATCCAAAATCCACCTAGTCGTGATGGCACCTAACCCAACCCGTCAGGTAAGCCAATTAACCACAATCCAATTTAATTGAGATTTATTAAGAAAATAAATGAAAATACAACTGCTTTATACAAGAATCTTTCAAGGACTGGTAGTACAAATCATGAGCTTCTAAGATTTAGAATTTACAAAGCTGGTATGAAATAAAGTATATCATCTGTTTGAAATATACATGAAGAGATTAAAATTCTAAAGCTACCAAAATCAAGAGACAGCTATGACCGGAACGCAGGTACATCTTCAAACCAGCTCCCGTCGTGCACAGCAACATCAGCATCCAATATTTGCACGCAAGGTGCAGAAGTGTAGTATGAGTGCAACCGACCCCATGTACTCAATAAGTAACAAACTTAACCTTAGGTTGAAAGTAGTGACGAGATGGAACCAAGGTCGGGGTCCAACACCAATAGCCAACAACAGTTTATAGCAACATAATAAAAATGATAAAAGAAGTAACTCAAGGATATAGTGCTCAGCTCGTTCACAGTTCCGAAAAATAGGCATGCTTTTCAAGTATGTTAGTGAAAACCCAAATCTTTTACCGAAATCACCAAAATATGAGTACATTTGTAAAACTGTGATTTTTCCCAAAACTTTCAACAGGTAAATACTTCATTTTTAAAAGGCATGAGGAAAGCACATCTCTATGCCTACATGTCAATGTGTATATGAAGTCATGAATGACGCAATATCGTACAACATGAGGAAAATGCATCTATGCCTGTATGTCAAGTGTGCACGTCGAATGTAATGCAACTAAGTGATAAAACCATACGCATACTCTCAGAGTATTAATTCTCTCAGTTCTCCCAGTCACTCAGTCCTCCCAATCACTCGGCACTCGCACTCAGTAGGTACCTGCGCTCACTAGGGATGTATACAAACTCCGGAGGGGCTCCTTCAACCCACGCGCTATAACAAGCCAATCATGGCATAAATCAATAAAACATGTTGCGGCATGCAGCCCGATCCCATCATAAATCAATAATACCTGCAGCGGCGTGCAGCCCTATCCCATCAATATCCTCACCATCAGGCCCTCGCCCTCACTCAGTCATTAATCTCTCCACTCTCTCAGGCTCACAAAGTCATGAAAATCAGCCCAAAATGGTGATGTGATGTATTAATAAATAGTAATAGAGATTGAGATATGATACGCAAATGAATGCGTATGACTGAGTATGTAATTGCAATGTAAGCAAATAACTCAACAGCAGAAATGACCGTAGTGGGTCCCAACGGGATAAGCATATAGCCTAGACATGATTTCTAACACGGATCACAGCTCAATTACTCTAGCACGTAGAGATTTCATAGATACAAATAAGATTAGGTAACTACACAATACCACAAAAATAATCGAGTCACAATTCACATGGTGCATGCCCACACGCCCGTTACCTAGCATGTGCGCCGCCTCAACAAAAAACACTTATCACGTATATTCAGGGGTTCATACCCTCAACACCAAGTTTAGAAGTGTTACTTACCTCGAACAAGCGAAATCCAATACCGAGCAAGCCAAGTGATACTCTAAAAATGCCATCCCACGCATACCGACCTCTGAATGGCTCGAAACTAGCCAAAAGCAACTCAAATACATCAAACAATGCAAAAGGAAACAAACTCAATCGGTAAAGGTCGAATCTTTAATCAAAGCCCAAAATCAACCCAAAAGTCCAACCCGAGCCCGCGCCTCGGAACTCGACGAAACTTATAAAATCCGACAACCCTTCAATTATGAGTCCAACCATACTAGTTTCACTCAAATCCAACTCCGAATCGATGTTCAAAACTCAAAAACTCACTCTATGAAACTTTTAGGCTAAAACCCTCAATTTCACTTTAAAATTCATAATCCAATTAACAAAAATGAGTAGAATTACGAAATATAATCATAACCGAGTATAAGACACTTGACCTAATCCTTGTGATGAAATTTATCTCCAAAATCGCTTCACTTCGAGCCCCAAATCTCAAAAATATAATAAAAGAACCAAAAACCTCGATTTATAGCTTCTGCCTAGCATTTTCGCATATGCAGACCAAGGGCCGCTTCTGCGGCATCTCTTTTACGACAAAGTTCACGCTTCTGCAATCACAACTAACCAGCCGAACCCTCGCACGAGAGGAACAGTATCTGCTTCTGCGACATCACAGGTGTGAACTCCTCTTCGCTCCTGCACAAGATCCCGCTTCTGCGCCCAAACTCACCGCACCTGCGCCTTCGCAGCGAAGAAATCTCAGCTTTTGCGGCTCCTACTCCCAGCAACATTCCTGCCTTTGCGATTGCACTACTATTTTTGTGGCTCTGCACCTGCGCCCATAGCTTCGCAGGTGCGGTCAGACCAGAAGCCCAGCCATACCAGCCTAGCCAAAAATGATCCAAACAAATCGAACCTCGTCCGAAACTTCTCCGAGCCACTCGGGACCCCGTCCGAATATACCAACAAGTCCCATAACATAACACGGACCTACTCGAAGCCTCAAATCACACATAACGACATCAAAACGACGAATCGCACCTCAAATCGAACTTAATGAACTCTTGGACTTTTAACGTCCAAAACTCCCGCCGAAATATATCAATCAAGTCGGAATGAACTCAAATTTTGCACATAAGTCCCAAATGGCATAACGAAGCTATTCCAATTCCAAGAACCACAATCCGAATCCGATATCATCAAAGTCAACTTCTGGTCAAACTTATGAATTTTCAAACCTTCAAATTTTCAACTTTCGCCAATTAGCGCAGAATCCTTCTGGAAATTTTCAAATGCAAATCCGGGCATACGCCCAAGTCCAAAATCACCATTCGGACCTAACGGAGCCCTCAAAACTTCGTTTCGAGGTCAAATTCACAAAAGTCAAACTTGGTCAACTCTTCCAACTTATAGCTTAAATCATGAAATTCATTCTTTGCAATCGATTCTGGATGACCTGAAAATCAAAACCGACGATTCACATAAGTCATAATACATCATACAGAGCTACATGCCCTCAAACTACGCAGCAAAGTGCAAATGCTCAAAACGACCGATCGGATCGTTACACTAAGCTTATACCTCTATACCAATCGATCAGTGATTTTTATAGAGACAAGCAAGGCATAGATTGGACAGGGAACATCATACAATGACAAGGCACAAACTGACGCTTTTGATGTTGTGTTTGTTTCAAATGTGCCTCAACAAAGATCTGGGAGCATGTATGCATTCAATCCTTTTTCTGATTCTTGTATCATTTATAATCATATATATATATATGCATTGTACTAAACTTTTGTCAATCTGCTTTTCTTAGGAATCGTGGGTTGTATGTCGCAGCATATGCAGAGTATTTGAATGCTTATGGATTGGTTCCACAAATAATCTTTGATCCTAATTTACTCCGTCAAAGATATAGTGCACTCCTTTGGGACTATGCCATGCGAAAGTTAGACGCCAATGCGATAAGCGACAATGAAGCACCTGCAAAGATTGTTAGGCAAATCACAGAAGCGAATACTTTTGTAAAGATAGTTTTAGAATAGTTTTCTTTTATACTTATTATATTTTCAACTTATTACTGAATTGATCATGGCTTTATGCAACCTTTTTGGTTTTGAATACTTGAATATCTTCTTGTCTTAATGCAACTGTCACTCGGAATACATTCAATTTTATTTTACATACTTCTGTATTTAAATTCTCATGATTCAATACTCAATTTTAACTTTACTGATTTTTTAAAAGTTTTAAAAATAATGTAATAAAAACGTAGTTATATTAACAGTATTAAGTTATGTTGTTAATACATGCATTATGCTGTATTTATATATTAGTATAATCATGTATGTAGTTGCATTATGCATTCAAATATATTTTGAATTGAATTACATCTACGTATTCAAATGTTTTTTTTATACACTTCTATATTCTATGTATACATGTCCTGCTATACATCATTTTGAATTGAATTATAACATATACATACATATATATATACATTATTTTTTTATTGATCCTGTTATACTTCATTTTGAATCGAATATAACACAGACAAACATATATGTACATCATTTTTTTAAAATATCAGGAAACAAAACAATATTGAATTTAGTCATCTACACTTAAAAAATTCATCCAGGAACAATCCAATACACCTCGAAATCATTATGTAATAGAAAACTTGAACAAATCCAAAAACAATGATTGCAGGAATTAAAATAAGAACATCAGCTAATTCCTACGTGGAGCATTTCTATAAGTACGCTTATTATGTTCACCTTGTCCACATATACTACACGAATGTTGACTTTCTTCTAAAGCAATTCACTTAATGGCTTATCGCGCTTCTTCTTTGACCTTCCAGGAGGTCTCTTTCATTTGGGTGGTAAGACAACTTCCTTTGAGATATGTGCTGGTATATTCCATTCACTTCGGTCAGGGAGAGGATATACGGGCACCTCGTATGTCATTAAAACCGACGTTGGTTTGTAATAATCCGAGCAATAATCTTCCGGCATTAGAAACTTGCTTTTCAAGGCAGCCCAAGCATGTGGGCATGAGGCAAACAGTGTAATGCCTTCCTTCATCATTCACCATGTGCAAGTGTTCAGTCGATGGTATAACCTACATTAAACGGAGAAATATAATTTTGGACATTTGTACTAAATATGTATCTGTCATTGAATACATAGATTACATACAGTATACATGGATACAAGAAAAATAAAATTTAAAATATACTGAATTCAAACACGATTTATTAAATAAAATATAAAAGTGAATATATTTATTTGTGAAATACAGTAAAATACTCTCAATACAAATAGAGAACCAATGAATACAACCAATAAAATATACTCAATACAGCAGTATAACATGTATTAGGAGTAAATAAAATATTGTTAATACAAAATACAGTTGAATACATTGAATACAACTGTAAGATACAACATAATACACGCACTAGGTGTATTAAGAAATATGCAGGCAGTAAGTTACTATTACAGGTTGTATCCGGCATAAATACATGTTGTATTCATATATCTTAATTTTGTCAATGCAAGTAATTATAGCAAGCTATAAAAAAAACTTACAGCCATACGTGTAGATAGTGCCTCATTCAATGTAAGAATCTCCTAATATTTTTTCCCAAGCGATGTGTACGTGTGTGATATTTTTTTTCGATTGTTGCAATTCCAACCTCCAAACATCTTCCTAACTTCTTCTAGGAAGTCATATATTGGCAATTTTTTTTCTGATACAAGTGCCGAATTGATTGACTAGGCAATATTTGACGTCATAGTCCATCCCCGGTTAACAGGGGCATACAACCTAGCCCACTTTTCATATCCAGCTAATTCCAAGTAATCTTTCACCCGAATATCTACCTTCTCCACCATTTCCATTAGACTATCAAATTTATCCTGGGTGTATGCTTTTGCCATAACTTTACTCAACTTCCCATGACTCTTTTTGAATTTCTTGTATACGTTGTTCCATAGATGCCATATACAAGCAAAATAGGGTACGGTAGGATACACTCTGGCTACAAATTTGATGATGCTCTCATTCCTATATGAAATGATGCACATGTTTTCCCGTTCGCCATAAGTTACCTTAAATTCGTTGTCTTTTCTCCAGCACGCCACACCAACATGTAACTAACTTCTACACCAAAGTCCGATTTCACATCATCAATTATATCCATGGCGTGTATTTCCTCTTTTGATTAATAAACTTGGACCTAATCATTCCCCCAATCAACCTATTGGTTGCTTGACATTGCTCATACACCTTATCCTTCAACGGACATGTATGCTTATCATTGAACTCCCTCACTTTGAACATTTGTGATTTGTTAATACTAGTAGCCTTGAATTTCCAATCACAATCCTCAGAAATACATAGCAAGGTATAGTTGCAAATACATTTGTGTTATAAATACATTCGGTTATGTATGGATAAAATATATACATATCACGGCAAGTTAATGTTGAATATCGTTATATAAACGTGACATTATGAATATTTGCAAACAACTGGAGAAATACTCCTACAACTGATTTGGCCAAGTGTCTTCTAACCACAGACACAATATTTTTATTTTTCAACAAAGTTTTGTATATAAAAACATACAATGAAATATAATGTATGTTACACGAATACACCATAAAACAATATTGAATATATTGTATACAACAATATATTATGAATACATTAACATAAATGGTTCATTTCTCCTACAACCGTTTCAGCACATTCTATTAAAAACACAGATACATAAACATATCATGAAAGAAAGCATATATTATGAATACAACATAATATAAGTTGTATTTATAATATGCTGGTATGAATACACTATAAAACTATTACGAATACACAAACATACAGTTGAATACAACATATATTATGAAGTTATAAGTGATAACACTCAAACTTGATAGCATTTGACCTATCAACCCGGAATTGAAACCTTTGAGCAATTGCATATTGCTCCATCAGCTCCTTCAGTGTGGCCTTATCCTTAAATACTTATCCATCCATTACCTCTTTTTGATTAGTATTTGAAATAATCAAACCCCTTTCCGGTTTGAAAATGTAGTACCCCAATATTTTAAGTGAAGATATATTGGACATTTAGAAAATAATTTAAGTCCAAAACAAAAAGAAAAGATAAAGGAACAAATTAAACTAGATAAAACAAAAAGAAGAAAAAGAAAGTCAAACAAAAATCTAATAAAACAAAAAAAAAAAGAAAAAAGAAAAAAAAGAAAAGATTAACCCATCAACCACGTGCTAGGTCATTAGGAGAAAACAAAATAAAGGTTAAAGGGATTTTGTGGGAAAGGAGTACAGCACTTATGCTGCGGCTAAACAGAAGCTAAGAAACGAAAAAAAAAAAAAGATAAAGAGAAGGAAAGAAGAAGGGAAAAACAGAGAAAGCAAAGATAGAAAAGGGAGGAAAGGAAAAACGGTTTTGGAGAACATTGCCATAGCGAAGCCCATCCACGAAATGTTGTCCGGTCTCCTTTTTCCGGTGAATCTTTGAGCCTCAACAATAGAGTTCCAGGTAACCACAAGCATGCTTCCATCTATTGTGGCAATATTGATTTTAGATATAGAATTTTATACTAAGCTTGGGTAATTACAAGGGTGTGATTTGATCGAGAATTGGGGAAAACCAACTGGAGGTTTAAGAATAAAAGAAGAAGGAGAAGATAGCAGTGTAATTTATTTTAAACTAGTATCTCTATATGCATGATTAAGGAAATTGAACAGTACAGGGAATAAGCTATATAATTGTTTTTTTTATTTGAAAGATTTTGGACTAATTTAAATTACTCATAGCATGGGTAATTTTAATCCGGCGAATTCAGAGTCTAATATGAAACCTCGAGGGTTGGGTATTCTAAATTATTTATGAATTAGCCTAAACAAGGAAATTAACATGAGATCGATATTATGTAATTATAGATTGAATTGAAGGAAGTTGTACGAATTGCTCGAGGTGAAGCATTTGGTATTTCGGCACGAGTACTGTGGGTAGTAATCTTACCGCAATTTGTGTTTTCATAACTTGCATGATTTACACATGATTTTTAATATGAATATGTTACCGATTATTTTGAGTTGCATTTGGGACAGTCTTTTACTCGATATAAAACCGAAATAGTTATTTGAGATGAGTACCGTAATTTTAAATATTTTCGTTGTCACTAGATCTATTTTACCGTTACTTGAATTTACTGTTGTCGAAAGAAAATTATATGATTTGATAAGAACTGAAATGCCCTATATTGTTTTAAAATAGTTTCTACGAGTATATACGGATTACAGAGACAAGTATAAATGGGAGTAGACATTGAAGGATCCCGTAGCTAACGGCGGGTTCATTAGACCTAGTGCACCTTGTAATTACTGATTACCTTATAGTCCTCGCTAGTGGGAAGGTAGAACTAGCGTACCGTTACCGATTTCCCTCGAGTAGGGACTACCGTTATATATGACTTCTGGTAAAGAAGTCTACAGTTATACCGATTACATGATCCGTTCATTGAAACCTCCCAAAAATGTGAATACTGATATTATACAATTGTTACCGAGCTTATTACTGAATTGTTAATTATATTTTACTACAAGGAAAGAGTGATGAGACTGAAAACTATTTATTGTTTCTGAAAGGGCATTTTTATGTTATTTTCTCTTTGAGATACTAGCATGTTTCTGACTTGTCCCCGAATAAAAACGGTTGTGGTTAAGTGTTATTACTCACTGAGCTAGCGACTCATTCCCCGCTAATTTATTTTACAGAGACAGCAGTTGACGCAGGCGAGGATCTCGTCGATTAGAGCGCACAGGTTGACATTTTTTCGGTGAGCCTCGCACTTGTTCGCGTGAGCATAGATTTTTCTGATTGTTATAGTCTTTTCATTGAACTCTTAGAGTCACTCCATAGTCATTATTCTAGAGTTATGCGTATTCTTTCGTTATTATGGTTTTATGTTGAGTATCGTACTCCTTTATCAAGTTGGAGATAGATTGGTATTTCTATTGGTTAGTTGGTGGTTTAGTTATATTGGAGATTTGTATTGATTAATTGACAAGTTGTCAATTGTTTAGTTTAATATTAGGATGTTTGGTTGTTGATTTGAGACAGGAAAGTTTATGGATGGTCCAAAAACAGGGGAAACTCTGTCCGATTTTCTGTAAAATTTCCGATGAGGCTTACTTGGGAGCACTTGCTCCTAAGCGCCGGTCACAATCCTAAATTGGGTCGTGACAGAAAACCTCAATTGGTTCACCCGAGTTTAAAGATGCAAGTGCAAGTGTATCAACTGTATCAAATTTATTCACCCATATTGAGTCAAGTTGTATTAGGTCACTTTGAATTAAACTTCCTCCATCTACAATTTCTTTATCTAATGTAGTTATACATAATGGATACATACCGACTCTGTTCTCCTTTTTCAACTCTACATACGCCATGAAACGCATATCGTTGTGTATTTTCATAGGCGTGCAATTTTCTTCCACGTTGTATTCAATTTTAATTGACTTGGAGCTCAAATCTATGTCAAGTTGCTTCAAAATTGAAGCAAATAAATCATTGTACGACGCATACTCCTTTATCAATATCCCCTCAATCGAATAATCGACATAACAATTTTCACGGTTCCACTTCCCAGAATGACGAATTGGCACTGTTAAGCTTCCCATCTAGTAAATCAAATTTCAAAATATTTTTTTAGATACTTGTATCACTTCCTAGTAGAACCTCGAACAATATCAGAAAAGACCTTGAATTATATCAAGAAAAAAGAAAAGAGAGACTGAAACTCTGAAGCATGCTCTGTTTTTTGTGTTTAGTGTCTGATAAATCTTCTCATTAGAATTGATTTTGTTGAGTTATATTAGGAGTGTATCACGTTAATTGATCCTCTTTCCGTTATTAAACAGCTGTAGAGACCTATTTTTACGTTGATTGTCGTTACTGTATTCATGAATATATGGCGCGAATACATGTGAATACAGTCACGGCTGCTGCACTGCCCTGTTCTTAGGCCCATGAATATAGTAGCGCGAATATATTACGGTAACAACTGAATAGTAACTATGTATATAGTAGTTATAGGAAATTAATAGTCACTAAATAATAATAGTTTCTGAAAAATCCTCTTAATTATAGGCGGGAATACTCACCACTATACTACAACGACCTGTTGGCAAAGTTTTGCTCAAAAATATTTATAAGAACTATTTGTTGTTAAAACGAAATTCTACTTAACCTACACGATCGTGTTGCATATTTTTAGGGAGGATTTCATAGATGAAATAAGCAAACGCAAGAGAGAGGAGTCGAGATGGATCATTCACATAGCTTTTAAATCTTTGATAAAACTTAATAGTGGCGGCTGCATCTTTGTTTTCTTTTTTAAAGTCCTATTTGTTTATTTCTTTAATGTATTAAGTACTTAAGTATTTTAGCTGAAGTTATCCTGCTGTTTTTCAACTTTAAGAACGCACGGATAACAGCAAAAGTAGACGTAATTAAGAAAATGCTTATCGGGAACTTGGAAGTTGAAGATTAGCGTGGAATTGAAAGAGTAAGAGATTAAGGGTGAGTTTGGTACGAAAGAAAATATTTTTTAATTTTTTTATGTTTGATTGGCTTAAATGTTTTGAAAAATATTTTCCTCATTAATTAATTTTCCTTCAATTCGAGGAAAATGTTTCCTTTATCAATAGAAGGGAAAATATTTTTCAAAATATTTTTTCAACCTTCCCACCATATTTTCCATTCCTACCAACCCCCATACCCCCACCTACTGACCCCACTCTCACCCCTACCCTAAATAAAAATATTATAATAGTATTTTTTTATATTATAGATAAATTTTTTTTTATTTCAACAGATGAGTATTTTCTTTTCATTTGGGGGTGAGGGAGGAGGAGCAAGGAAATATGTGGACTAGGGGTTAGGGGAGGGGGGTGAGAAGAGTACCATAAAAAAATATTTTCTACTCTCTAACCAAATACTAAAAAATATTTTTCGGAAAAAATTTTCCACTCACCAACCAAACAAGAAAAAATAAGTAATAAAATCACTCATTTTCTATGAAAACATTTTCTAAGAAAACATTTTCTTTGAAAAACATTTTCCTTCGTACCAAACGCTAAGTCTAATTCTTTAATCATTTACGTCTTTAATTATTCATAGTCCATGTGATTCATTATTCATGCATGTAGGGAATAATTCAAGGATATTCTTCCATTATATATAATCCTCTACACAACAAGCACTACTAAAAATCAGGTGAAAAGCGACCGAAAAAAGCGACCAAAGTTGGTCAATATTTGCAGAAAAGCGACCAAAAAGCGACCACAATGGCCTGGTCAGTATTTAGGTGGTCACAAACAAATAGCGACCAAAGTTGGTCGCTAATTAGCGACCAACATTGGTCTCCAACACAAAAGAACCAAACATTCCGGAAAAACATATAGAGACCAACTTTGGTCGCTTCTTTTTATTTTAAATTAATTTAATCTGGTCAATAGCGACCAATGTTGGTCGCTAAACAAAAAAATAAAAATAAAAATCAGCAGTTAGCGACCAAAGCTGGTCCCTCAATTAATTATATTTTTTTTAAAATTCTAAAATAGCGACCAATGTTGGTCGCTAAACAAAAAAATAAAAATAAAAATCAGCAGTTAGCGACCAAAGCTGGTCCCTAAATTAATTATATTTTTTTTAAAATTCTAAAATAGCGACCAAAGTTGGTCGCTAAACAAAAAAAACAAAAAATAAAAATCAGCAGTTATCGACCAAAGCTGGTCGCTACCTGCTGATTTTTATTTTTTATTTTTTTATTAGCGACCAACTTTGGTCGCTATTTGGTGATATAGCAACCAAATAGCGACCAAAGTTGGTCGCTAATATGCAGATTCAATTTTTTTCCAGCAAAATAGCGACCAACTTGAGACCAAAGTTGGTCGCTATTTTTGGTTCATTTTTTCCAGAAACTGCCTGTTTTGGCAGCTACACCACCTGCCAGTTTTACCAAATTCCTAAAATAAGCATTTTATGCCATGAAAACAACAACAACGACAACAACAACGACAACAAACAACAACGAGAATAACAACAACAATAAACAACATCATTAAACAGCGACATTAAACAATAACAAGCTATAAAGTTCAAATGAACTTATATACATTATATAAACTGTTAATACAATTTAACGTCTACTAATGTTTACATGGCATCGTCGGATGAACTGTCATTATTAAAAGCATCATTCGGCGATGATTCACGTGATCGGGGAATCGGAAAAGAGCTAGAAGCCAAGAGAGATTTGAGCTGCTCTTGTAGAGCAGCAAACTGAGCATCTCTAAGTTTTTCTCTCTCCTTCTCTCTTTCCTTGGCAGCTTCTAGCTCGGATGTGAGCTTTGCTACATGCTCCCACATAGAGGAGAGGCTATCCCCATCAAGCGACTCCCCTTGCGAGGAAGTGCCTATTCCTTGCATTACACACCTATAGCGGTGGAATTGCTTAGCAGGAAGCCCGTATATCTTCCCCCCTTTTGGACCGCCAGCCGCCTGCGTCCATAGTCTCTCAGCATCCTCGTCCGACGGTTGGATTGGTTCGCCTGATGAAGATGGTGGCTGGCTGCGCACAAACTCTTCCAACTCAGCTGTGAAGCGACTCTATAAGAAAAATTAAATTAGTATTCAAAAGTTATATAAAACTAAATCAAAATACTTAATAAAAATTGAAAACTTACATGTACAACCGAGGCTCGGTCCTCGACCCACCTTTCTTCGTCCGAAACTTTCTTCTTCTTGACAGTATGAGTTTGCTTGAATAACTCATCTTGCCTCATCGGACGGCCTAACTTCTTCTCCTGAAAAGTCATAAATTTTAGTTAATAAACAGATTAGACGTTGAAAATTAAAATTAAATTAAGCAATTACGTACCATTTTCCTCTTTATTGCACCGAGGCTGGTCGCACCTCCAGTGTGCAGAGAGTCTCCCGTCTTCGAAGCACGAGCTTTCTTTCCTTGCTCGCACTTCTTTAGGAAATCTGTGGTTGCCCATTGCCTTTGCAGATCAATCCAAAAACCATCTTGCATCCAGGAGGGCTTCGTGTTCGTCCTTCTAGCTTTGGAAAAGCAATGGGACAACCGCTTGCGTGCCTTGAGATGGAAGTTAGCAGCCACCTCCGCACTATAGCGGTGTTCCCACGCACACTTGCTCTGTATTTGAGAAGTTAAGTATTTAGATGGAAATATCATAGTATTTAGATGGAAATATCATAAATATAAATAATTGTATTGCTTGAAAGAACATTTATACCTTAAATTCATTGAAAATTGCCTCCTTAAGCGAGAATGGAAATTCACTCCAAGTCGCATAAGGGCCATCATATAGCTTTCGAGTTGCTTGGGTGATTATCCTCGTAGTAACATTACTAGGATAAACCTTTAATGTAATTTAAAAAAAAGACACATTAATATCTTAGTAAAATCGTAGAAAATAATAAACGTTAAAAATAACTAATAACTCTTACCCGTCACCCTCAGGGACGATAATGATCCTGCCATACTCATCCCGATGCACCTCCTCGTCATCATCAGCAGGGGCATGTGTGGAAGGTGTGGGGGGGTCAGAGGTAGGATCCCGCAGGCGAATGCCTGTAATAGATGGATTCCCCGACGAAGATGGCTGCGAGCCCTGCGACGCAGCTGTATGTGCCGCAATGGGACATGTCACTGATTGCGGTGACCTGAGTGGTTGCGACCCGAGTGGCAGCAACCCCAGTGGCTGTGACCCTAGTGGCTGCGGCGATGATGAATGTGCTCCATGTGGATGTGACATGGACCGATGCGGTCCATGCGATGAAGATTGCTGAGATCCACGTGGATGTGCGGTAGGTGGACTGTACGTCGGACGTACAATCCAAGGGCCCTGTGACGGAAGACCTGGTGTTTGCACGAATGTGTAGGGCTGGTGATGCTGGGGCAGATCAGAATAGCCCCGGGGTGGAGGAAGATACGTAGGCATCTGCAACTCTGGAATGGCATGACTAATTGGAGTGTAATCTTCTACCCTACTCCTTTATTTCTTACCCTTTTCTCGACCTCGACCTTTGCCTGTCATCTGTATAATATAATACATATTTAGATTGAAATATATAAAGAAAATATATAGCTATAAACGAGAGTTGTTAAAGAAACCAACTGTTTAAAGCTCATCGTCGTATAGTTCCTCGTCCGAGAATTCTTCTTCCTCGGTAGTTTGAGCTTCATCAGTTGATACTTCTTCCTCGTATTCTGTAATTCTTACTTCGGAAATATCAACTTCTTCCAGTATGTGTTCACGATGTTCCAAATCATCTTCTAAAACTTCGTCCACTATTTGGTCAACAGTGGAGATTTCGTTTTGATATGCAACATCTAACACATTTTCAACTTCCACCCTACCCACAGGCTTGGTTTTGATAACAACCCACCAATCAGACTTATTCCGCCGCAACGGATAAGGAGCATAATACACTTGCCTAACTTTATGTGCAATTATGAAAGGATCATAGCGATCATACTCCCTCTTATGATTAACCTCAATTAGGTTGTACTCATTGTGGACTCTAGTACCTCTTGTTGGGTGTGGGTCAAACCACTTACATCTAAAGAGTATCAATTTCTTGTATGGCCAACCTGTATATTCTAGTTCAATTATTTCTTTGATCACACCATAGTAATTAATACCTCTATCTTGGTTACCATCAGCACCTTGAACCCACACCCCACTGTTGTTGCTATTTTTATTTTTTGAACAATCCTCAGTATGGAACTTATAGCTATTCACAACGTACTTAGACATTGTTCTGACCATAACCCCAGGTCCCCAAGATATATCTTTCAAAAATTGGTTTACACCAGTATTTGGATCATTTACCTACGTATTGTTAAAAAAAATTCATATGTCAGCATAACTTTCCAACATTGTTTACTTGCGTAGTGTTAGAATATTTTAAGGCCAAACTTACAAATTGTTTGAACCAAGTAGCAAATCTCGTATATACAGCATCATGGCCAAATTGACTGACGAAGTGACTGTGACACATCAAACATTTTTAGTAGTTGCATTGAGATGCAGTCACAGTAATTGTTATATTTGTATAACTACTAAATCAATACTTACTTGAGAAATGGTACAACTTCTGGACAATTTAGCAACACGTGAAGTGTAGCTGACTTGAACTCCACATCGCTCAAACTCCTCTTTCTAACATCTTTAGAACATCGGCCTGGTTGATTGAATATGGACATAGGCGGGTATGACGTATCATTCATAAGGTCGACTGTGTGCCTGTTGGGTCTATTCCTAGCACATGCCACATTACTCTCAAAATAGTAAGAGCAAAAATGGGCAGTCTCCTTTGCAAGATATGCTTCGCATATAGATCCTTCAACCCTGTTCCTCTGCCTAACGAATTGTTTGCATTTGCCGATTGTCCTATCATAATTTCAGGTTAGCCAAGAACATTAAAATAAAACAGAAAATTAGGAGTAAAAAATACAATAATACCTCTCAAATGGATACATCCATCTGCATTGAACGGACCCTCCAAGTCGTGCCTCGTGTACAAGGTGGATTGGAAGATGTTCCATCACATCAAAAAACCCACATGGAAATATCCTTTCCAGCTTAGAAGAGGTGACACGAATTTTCTGGTCCATCTGCAGTAGGTTTTCTTCCCTTAACGTGGAAGAACACATGTCTTTGAAGAACAAACTGATCTCTGTGATGGGTTTCCAGATTCTTTCAGGCAAACCACTAAGTGCAATAGCAGTAGGTCTCCATGAAGACATGACAGTCATGACTTTTCAAATGACTCAACTTCCCCGCCTCCATATCAACTTTGCGCCCAAAATTCGAAGCATAACCCTCAGACATCTTAAGTTTTGCAACCCAATCACAAATTTGCCGTCGTTCATCCAAAGTGAATGTATAACTTGCTTTGGGTTTGAACACCTTACCATTCTGTAATGTTTGCAAGTGTAGTTCAGGCCGCCAGCAATATTCTTGCAAGTCCATTCTAGCCTTTGCATTATCCTTGGTCTTACCTTTAACATCCATCACTGTGTTGAACAGATTATCAAAATAGTTCTCAATGTGCATGACATCAAGGTTGTGACGGAGAAGATTATCCTTCCAATAAGGCACATCCCAAAATATGCTCCTTTTCGTCCAATTGTGAGTAACATCGTATCCTGGGAATCTATAAGGTGGAGCTTCAGTAACTTTACTGAAGCTCTGGACCCTCTCCCAAATTTCCTCTCCTGAAAGTATCGGAGGTGGAAAATCACATTCAATTTTATTCTTTCTGAATGCATTTTTCATCCTTCTAAACTCATGATCAGGAGGCAAGAACTGACGATGACAATCAAACCATGATTGCTTTCGGCCATATTTCAAAGTGAACGCTTTACTATTTTCCATGCAGTATGGACAAGCTAGCTTCCCAGCAGTCATCCACCCAGACAATATTCCATACGCAGAAAAATCATTAATTGTCCACATTAAATTGGCACGCAAATTGAAATTCTGTTTGGTTGATACGTCATATGTTTCAACACCATCATACCACAACTGTTTTAGCTCGTCAATCAGTGGTTGCAAATATACATCAATTAAGATTTTTGGATTACGTGGACCAGGGATAAAACAGTTCAAGAATATGTATGGACTAGTCATGCACAACTCCGGTGGTAGATTATATGGTGTAACAAACACAGGCCAGCATGAATAGGGTGTTGCAGAAACAGAAAATGGGGTGAAGCCATCAGCACACAAACCCAACCGAACATTCCTCGGTTCACTAGCATAATCCGGATACGTCCTATCAAAGTGCTTCCAAGCTTCTCCATCAGAAGGATGACACATAACACCGGGTGGTCTTCTATTTTCAAAGTGCCATCTTATATGAGGAGCAGAGCTCATCGACGCATATAACCTCTTTAACCTAGGTATAAGAGGTAAATAATGCATCGCCTTGATAGCGACCATCTTCCCGCTGGAAAGCCTCTTGAAACGAGGCTTTCCGCAGAATTTACAACTGTCCAGACCAGCATCATCTTTATAGTATAACATGCAACCAGCTTCACAACAATCAATTCTCATTGCCGAAAGTCCTAACTTAGAAACCAATCTCTTTGCCTTATAAAAATCAAGAGGTAAGTCGACATCACGGTCAACTAGCTCACGCATAAGGTCGATGAAAGAGTCCATGGCTCCTTGAGAAATATTCCAGTCAGATTTCATACTTAGTAATCTAACTGCAACAGACAACTTAGAGTGCGGACTTCCGTCGCATAGTGGACGACTAGCTTCCTCTAATTGATCAAAAAAAACGTTTTGCCTCATCATTAGGAGTTTGTTCAATAATTTCATTAGAATCACCCCCAAAGTGCATCCCAAAAGCATCCAAAACCATATGACGAATTCCGGAATCCCTATTTGTATTATCCACCGACCTACTACTTTCACCCACAACTAGATTATGAAATATCCCATCTCTACCATCGATCT
>MCJB01051723.1:0-26835 GCA_002018475.1 Nicotiana obtusifolia
ATGGAAAAATAAATAAAATTAAAATACTACATAAGCGACCAACTTTGGTCGCTTATGTAGTATTTTAATTTTCTGTATTTTACATAAGCGACCAAAGTTGGTCGCCCATAGAAAAATACAGAAAATTAAAATACTAAACAAGCGACCAAAGTTGGTCGCTTATTTAGTATTTTAATTTTATTTATTTTTCCAGTAGCGACCAACTTTGGTCGCTTAGGCAAAATAAATAAAATTAAAATACTAAATAAGCGAACAAAGTTGGTCGCTTATGTAGTATTTTAATTTTATTTATTTTTCCATAAGCGACCAACTTTGGTCGCTTTGTTCAGATTTTAATTTTCTGAATTTTTCAGTGGGCGACCAAAGTTGGTCGCTTTTTGGCGACCAACTTTGGTCGCTAACAAAGAGGGACCACCTGAATACTGATCAGACCATTGTGGTCGCTTTTTGGTCGCTTTTGGGATTATAGGGACCAACTTTGGTCGCTTTTTTCGGTCGCTTTTTACCTGATTTTTAGTAGTGCTAGTGGTGAGGGGTGTTATAGCAAATAAACCAAAAAGATTGCCAAAAAAGATCCCGAATAGGCCGTATCGTGCACTTCGGGTTCAGCTCTTTCTTTTAAAAAGAAAAAGAAAAGCAATAGTGGGTTGCAGATTACAAGTTGTTTCTGTTCTGTTTTACTTGGTAAATCCTTAGTTATTTTCTTGGAAATGAGATTTGAGGATTGTGAACCAAATGTATCTTTCTTTTGTTTGTCAATTTTTGTCTATCCGACAACAGAATCATCTTAATCTGAAATTCTACTGTTAAAATTAAAGTCACTATGTCCCACACTGTTAAGGTCGTAATCTATATGACATTACGTTTTTCAAAATTTTAATGGCGGAGGATTAGAGTAAACGGTTAGTAGATAGTCGAGTTTGGATCATTTTACATAATAATATTATTATTATTATTATTATTATTATTATTATTATTGTTATTATTATTATTACGACGATCTTAAATATGAGAATATACTGGATATATTATTGTTGTATTCAAAAGGAAGGGAGGAAAATCAAATCCAAATGCAATGGAGAGAGAAATGTGGATAAGGATCGAAGGAGTTCTCTTTCAATCATGTTCGTTTAATCTATCGATTAACTAGAGAATAGTATGTTATTTCCTATGAAGTTGAATAGCGTATTCTTTGGCAAAACTTTTTAGAAACATTAGTATGGGAATAATTTGTTAAATAAAATGATAGATAAGGACTGGGTGAGTATATCCTTCCTAGCAGATGTATAGCCTGTCTGGTCAATCTTTTAAAATTAATTTATTTTAAAAAATATTTTTTTCAAAAGTATTCTTTAAAAAAGTACTTTTGGTGAGAAGTAATTTGTGTTTGACTAATTGATTTGAAAAGCACTTTTGAACAATAATTAATGTTTGGCCAAGCTTTTGAAAATTGCTTTTAAGTATATTTTTCTCAAAAATGCTTCTCAGAAAAGTGCTTTTGAAGAGAAGTTACTTTTTTCTGTTTCTTAAAAACTGCTTCTGCTTCTCCTCAAAAGCACTTTTTCCATTTAAAAGCTTGACCAAATACCTTAATTTTTAGCCAAAAGCATTTTTGACCAAAAAAAAGCACTTTTAGCTTAAAAAAAAAAAAAACTTGACTAAACAAGCTATTAATATATTTGAACACCTAAATATTCTTTGTTCGATAGATGACGTCACCAGAACGAACTAAATTCTTAAAAAGTAACACCTTGCGCAAGTGTGTCAAATGGCGAGCTAAGTGAAATTTGAGTGAAATTTGGGTAAGTTAAAATGAGTTGAGTGACCTTCCCCAATATTGCTTGTATTACGATGGATTAGATTAATCTGGAGACTGGACTAAACAGTATGTCCTAATTCAAAACTATTTTGTTGCTTGTTTATGCCTATGTAATAATTATTATAATTACCTAATCAAATAGAAACAATTTATTTATTCTTTTAAGATCAAGGAAGTAGGTGAAATAGATCTCTTAATTCCCTAACCCAATCCGTTCAAAATACAACAAACTAAACATGTTTTATTTATATGGGGTAAACATGACTGAAAATCGGCTTGAAGATAGAATGTGCCAAAAGAAAATTTCTACAAATATACAATGTGCCCTTTGGTGTTAAGGTGGAGATATTATTGGGATATAAGGGTCTCATATTAAAGTCTATTAAATAAGATACAGGCCTGTATACTTAAACGTTAGTTTACACTTAAGTGCGTTTAATATCTTCCAGTTGGTGTTACAATAAATATCATAACCCAAAAAGAAGAGAAACAAAAACCAAAACTACACACAATCGGTATACCAAGCATAATAAATTTAACATACATGGAGTAAATGCTTCAAGTAAAGAGGACAATATAAAACTGCAATTTGGCAATTTGGCAATTGGGGTTACAGTACGTTACGTTGCAGGAGGAGGATTCCCAGTTTCCATAAATAGAGCACTAATTAATGCTCAGCTTCAAATGATTTTGAAGTTGACTATTCATGTTTGTTAAACAAAACCCCTAGCTAGTTTTCATGATTTTGTTTTAAATGCATGGCCTCTACATTATGGAGTAGTAACTTAATCCAAGAGGAGGACATGCTAATTATCTCACTTACGCACAACTCATTGCCAGCATCAAATTAAAGAACAATAAAATTGTCTAGCTAGGTGCATGCATGTTATTCTTTTCTGTTTAGATTAAAGAATTAAATAATAAACTGTCATATCATCTTCTTATTGGCCTTAATCTTATGTTAGACTTACATGATACATCTCTCTCTTGTGTTTCAGCGATCTAGGATCTTTTAATTTTACCAAAGCTATATATGACATTAGACAATTCAAAGAATTTCTAGTGATTTAATATTTCTATTTTAATTTTTAATTTTATCCTTGTTTACTCTCAAAATTGGATAACAATTGAATTTATTCGCGATTTTAAGGATATGTGATCTAATTTGATACAACAATGAGAAATCAATTGAAATTAAAATTAATGATAAAAATGGAATGCAAACCACACAAGTTAGGCGGTGTTGGCCTTGTATGTTGACTTTCCTTGGGCCAAAAAACGTTACAATCGTGGTCAGAAAAAGAATAATTAGACAGCAATCGGTAAAGAGATCAGTGTACATTGCTATTTTTCATGATAAGGAAAAATCTCCTCTACAAATAATTTGACCCCCCTTTATATAGTAGGGGAATTCTACTTTAGGTACAATTCTATATATGGGAAAAAATCTCCTGATTTGCTAATTAAGCGATTCCATTGATTCGTGCCGAGATTCCCGCCATGATGCTCGACTCATTACGGATATTCTGGCTTTCCGTTATTTAGGTTCGACGATCTTCCATCGAGCATGTTCGGGGTCAGGGTCGGTTCTGAATCACGGTCTTAGTGTTCTCGAGGGCAGACGTTCTAACCTCATGTCCTGCTTTAACGAAGCTCGGGGTCAATCTTTAACCCTTCGCATTCCGATTCCGATCTGCCTTGGATTAATCGAGCTCGATTTCGATCATGCACAGATAGTCCCCTCATTTTCTGGAGAGTAATGACGAAAAACGATACGAGCCTCAGATTCTCACCATACGAGCTCCTGATTCTTGCGTCGACGAGTGACGACAGACTCATAACGTAAGTGATACAAATAGTAGAAACGTCCCATCGGCGCAGCCTTTGAGGCATTAAATGCGTGCCAGTTAACGATCTGCCGCTTCGGGATGCGAACTGCCGTTTTGAGAAACTATAAACCTCTTGCTTTCTGGTTTTCTGAAAGCCTTCATAAGCTATCTACGAATTATATCTCCTTCTTATCAGCATCTTTTTTCTTCCTCTTCTTATTCAAAAGCAATGGCAAATACCTCAAAATCCGTTCCCCAAAAAGAAACTCTTTCTTCCTCGAAATCGACTGAGAACGTTTCGCCTGTTGCCACCGAAGAATCGATACCGGAACCTCTCCTACAAATGTTCATCCCCTTGGGGTGCCCAACCGGAGCCGATTTCAAGGTTGAAAAAACTTTCTCAATACCGGGTCGGTGTGAACCAGTCTCGAGGTACGTCTGTTCGATCACTGACAGTATTCTCGATAAGGTCAAAGAGGACTGTAACTGAGTCGGCAAGTGCGTGGTGGTCCCGCACTCGAGAAGACAATCGCTACTTACGTGGAGGGTTTTTTAAGTGTTTACACTTATCCCTTCACGTTGGGACCTTTGGACCCGGTCATCATTGCCTTTTGTAAAAGGTACCAGGTGACACTAGGCCAAATTCATCCCTCCTTCTGGAGGATAGTTATCCTCCTCCGCATTTTTGTAAGTAAGATCGAAGGGTGTCCTTTCACCATTGACCACCTCATGTGTCTGTACAGTCCCCGAATCTATCGAGGGGGGCTAATAAAGCTTGCCCGACGGGCTAGTGAGGCCCCGTTTTCAAGCATCGACGAAGATCGTGACCGAGGTTGGTTGGGCCGATTTGTTCGAGTGAAAACATCGGACCTCATTCGGGTCGAGGACATGCCATTCCCTGAAAATTGGAACATGAAGCGTAAGTATACCTTTGCCTTTGGGAATTTTGCTTATCATTTCCCTTATGTTCTTCTTCTTATCAATTTTCTATGATGTAGCCGTCGCCCAAACACCGGATGCAGTTCCTCGACTCAAGGAATGGGTCAAGGGGATCGTATCTCAAAAACCATATTCCGAGCACACATAGCTCAAGCTTTCGAAGGGCCCATGGGAGGCGCGGTCTCACGGTTAGATTTTCTCTTTAAATTACACTCGGCCTAATTTTGACGCCGTCGATTTCTAACATGCTTTGCTTCTCTTTTGCAGGTTTATCAAAAGATGTTGAAATGAGGCCTCCGCCTGTGGACGATGATACTTACGTCGAGCCCCCTGCTTCGAAGCAAGATAAAGAGTAGAAAAGGAAAGGGGCTCCGAGTTCTCCGGGCTTCGAGAAGAAGAGACCAAAGAAAAGATTGACCTAGTAGCCAGTGTGCCGTCCCAGTTCGAAGGGCAAGGAGCCTCCGAACCATGGGCAGGTGAGGCCGATGTGCATCAAGTGGGAAAAGCCAAGGCGGGAGCAGGAGCTGAGGCTTCCCTTGATATGAGGAAAATGCCACAGGGAGCACTTGGTCCGACTGAGATCATCGACTCGCCTTCGTTCGAGTCGATGTTTAATGAGGCCCAAGTGGCAAAAGAATGCCCTCTCGAGAAAGTCCATAGATCGAAAGACCCTTTCCGTGGTTTTTTCGATGGCGTGGACTCGATGGCCACAGAGGTTGCTATTGGGTTCGTTGATTTAGAGATACCGAGGAAGAGCCCATCCTCAGAAACAAGCGGGACTTCTTTTAGTCCGAAATTGGTCGATCGATTCCCTGCCCCAAGCACATATACTGATCGGAAATGCACCGTTATTTTATCCCTTCCCGAGGATGTTCGGGTTCTTTCCGCCCTCGTAGGGGTGGCCAGTTACCTTTAGTGCTTAATGACCGAAGAAGATCAAGCCAAAATGAACGAGGTGGAAGTGCCCTGCTTGTTAAGCGAAGCTCAACAAGCGTTGAATCGGGTAACTGGGGATATCCTTTATATTATGTACTTAGATTTTATCGGAAGAAATTGTAACATTTTTGTGCTTGCAGGCCTCGGTGCTCCACCACGAGGCTTTTCTCCGATATCGGGAAGAGTTCAAACGCCACGAGTCCGAGACTCAGGAACTTATCGAGAGGAGAGACACCCTTAAACTTCTCAATGAACAGCTCGAACGGGAGGCTAACAGCCTCCGTGCAGAGTTGGAGGTTGCTCGGAAGGATCATGCTGACTTGGTCGAGCAGGTAAAAGTTTTCAATGTGAGTGACGACGAATTTGATTCAGTGACTGATGGTCAAAATATGCAGGTCCAGCAGAAACTCGATCGGATCGATCAGCTTCGAACTGAGATGGATGTGGTTAAAGCTGAGGCCGATGAATGGAGGGGTAAGATGGTTCGTCGGGCTTTGGAAAAAGAGGCAGCTCGGACACAACTATCTTCAGTAGAAACCCAGCTAAGAGCGGCAAAGAAAAGCCGAGACCCATACCAAAAGGGAAGAGGAACTTCAATCTCGGGTTGGTTTGGTTGTCTCAAATCAAGATAATCTAGCGAGGGAGCTTAAAATGGCCAAGTTGGAAGCTACCGTTATCAGAGCCGAAGCTGATAAAATGATGGCTCAGTACAAGGCCGACACCGAGGCGGCTCAAGACCAATCAAAAAATATGGTCGAGCAAATGAAGTGGCACCCCCGTAGGCAGGCCCTCAAGGAAGTTCACGCTCGGGGTTTTGACTTATCTATGGAGATTGAGGATGCCAATATTTCTGAAGCCGAGGCCAGAAAATTGGCCTATTCCGAAGAGGATGATTCCGAGGGTTCAGTCAGGTCCAAAGAATGAGAAAACCATAGAGATCCCGATGACGAGGGGGGACTTAGTCGAGATCAAGTCGCTTGTGTTCGATTTTATCCTTTTCTTTGCTCAATACTGTGTATCAAGGCTGCTCAGCCTCTGTAAAAATTTGTATCGGGCTATTCGGACCCTGTAAAAAGGATTTTTGAACATATATATATATATGTGTGTGTGTGTGTGTGTGTGTGTATGTATGTATGTATACACACACACACACACACATATATACATATGAGGCTTGCCTTTTACAGCTTTCAAATTTTTTCTTTGCTTTTTTATTTGTAAAGATCGAAATGCCTTAGCGTGAAATAGTTAGGTTGTTTTCGAGGGCTAGAACGAGTCTTGCCTCTAACATAATTTCGTTTTAAGGCATGTGGAGAATCGGTGTTACCGAAAACTTTTTTCCCCAAAGTAACTTAGTTCTATAATTTCAATGCCTTGTTATTTTTGTTGTGGACTTCGGACGTCTCCGAGCTGTTTTTATACGGCCATAGCCTTTATAGTTCAGGCAATGCCAAATAAGCTTTGTGCCTTTGGATTTTGTTAACCCGGAATGGCCTTAGCCTTTTAATTCGGACGCTGCCAAATAAGTTTCGTGCCCTCGAATTTTCTTAACCCAGAATGGCCTTAACCTTTTAATTTGGGCGCTGCCAAATAAGCTTTGTGCCCTCGAGATCTAATAACTTGGATAGTCTGAGTTTGTTTTTTCGGACGGCAGTATCCAAGTGAGAGAGTGATTATTCGAACTCAGGTTAAGGCGGCCCTTGGGCTCGTTACCTTTAGGGGATCATAAACTACGAATTCCTCAAGAAATTTAAATGACAATTTTTTAAAAACACGACGTCTGCAAAGAAGAGACTTCTCTTTATTCTTGTGCATAATAGTAATGTATGTGTATAAGTTTTATGTCAGGGTTCGAGCAGTCTATGTGAGTATGGTTCATTTGACCGTTTGGCCCTTACATTGAATTTTATTGATCTTCAACCCTTCAATCCTGAAGTCTCTTTCCATGCTAAAGTAGCCCCCCAGTATTCGGGGTTGATCGAAGACAGGCCTCGAATACTGTTGTCACCGATTCGTTACCGACCTTCGAATCTAAGTTAGCACAATTTTCTTGTTGCCTCGTTAAAAACCTTGCCGTAAAACCCATTTGGGATAAAACTGATCCAAGGGAAAAAGAGTGCAACGCGTGCTTTCAGACCTAACATCTCGTGTGGCCCCTTGTTTGTTACCTGCAAGCGTTAGTTTATTATGTAAATAAATAATTAAAAAAAAAGAATGGGGCCGTACCTTAGCAGTAATACCGCTTTAAGTGAGTTATATTCCAGTTGTTCGGTAGTTGTTTATCGTCCATTATTCCGAGCTTGTAGGATCCCTTTCCAGTGATTTTAATGATAATAAGGTCCTTCCCAGTTCGGTCCTAGCTTTCCCTCGTTCGGGTTTCGTGTGTTCGGCGTGACCTTTCTTAGTACTAAGTCCCCGACGTTGAAGTATCGAAGGTTGGCCCTTCTGTTGTAATACCTCTCGATCCGTCGCTTTTGGGCAGCTAACCATACAAGGACGGTTTCGCGCCTTTCATCTAACAGCTCTAGCTTCGTATTTATGGCTTTGTGGTTTGATTCCTCTGTTGTATATCAGAATCTGATACTTGGCTCCCCGACCTTGACCGATATCAAAGCTTCAGCGTCAAAAACCAGAGAGAACGGGGTGGCCCCGGTGCTGGATTTCGCGGTCGTATGGTATGCCCATAGGACTTCGGGTAACATTTCCTTTCATCTCCCTATGGCATCAGTTAACCTCTTTTTGAAGTTTTGGAGTATGGTTTTGTTGGTAGATTCAGCTTGTCCATTCCCACTAGGGTGTTAGGGTGTCGAGAGGATCCTTTTGATATTGTGATCTTTGAGGAATTTGGTTACTTTGCTACTAATGAATTGCTTCCGGTTATCACATACGATCTCGGCTGACAATCCAAATCGGCATTATCATGTGATCCCAAATGAAATTGATGACCTCTTTTTCTCTAACCTTCTCATATGCTTGAGCTTCCACCTATTTAGAAAAATAATCAGTCATAAATAGTATAAATTGAGCTTTACCTGGTGCCCACGAGAGAGGGCCAACGATGTCCATTCCCCACTTCATGAAAGGCCATGGTGATAAAACTGAGTGGAGCATCTCCCCAGGTCGATGGATCATCGGGGCGTGTCTTTGGCATTCATCACATTTTCGAACGAATTCCTTTGCGTCTTTTTCCATATCGACCTAATAATAACTGGCTCTGATTATTTTTCGAATCAATGACTCGACGCCTGAATGATTTCCGTAGTTACCCTCGTGGATTTCCCTCAAAACGTACTCAGTATCGCCCGGTCCCAGACCTATCGCGAGTGGGCCATCAAATGTTCTTCTGAACAAGATTCCGTCTTTGGTCAGGCTAAATCGGGCCCTCTTTGTACGCAGGGCCCTCGACTCTTTAGGATCCGAGGGCAGTTTACCGGATCTTAGATATTCGACGTACTTGTTCCTCCAATCCCAAGTTAAGCTCGTTGAGTTGGTCTCAGCGTGGCCTTCTTTCACCAATGACCTCATAAGTTGTACGACTTTTTCTGAGTTGAATTCGTCGTCTTCAACCGATGACCCCAAGTTGGCGAGGGTGTCAGCCTCGCTGTTTTGATCCCGAGGTACATGTTGTAAAGTCCATTCTTTGAATTGATGTAATGTCACTTGCAATTTGTCCAAGTACCTTTGCATCCGTTCCTCTCTGACTTCTAACATTCCATTGACTTGGTTTACCACAAGAAGGGATTCGCACTTGGCTTCGATCACTTCTGCTCCCAAGCTCTTATTTAGTTCAAGGCCTGCAATCATGGCTTCATATTCGGCCTCGTCGTTAGTCAATTTCACAATCTTAATAGATTGTCTAATTATATTACCTGTTGGGGGCTTCAATACAATGCCAAGTTCGGACCCTTTTGCGTTTGAGGCATCGTCTGTGAAGAGGGTCCATATTCCCGAAGAAGTTCCTGAGTCAATTAACAACTCTCTTTCGACCTCGGGTATTAGGGTCGGTGTGAATCTGCCAAAATCTGAGATTTAATGGCGGTCCGAGGTTGATACTCAATGTCGTATCCACTTATTTCTATGGCCCATTTGGCCAATCGGCTCGGGAGCTCGGGCTTATGCATAACATTCCTTAATGGGTAAGTTGTTACTACACATACGGGACGACATTGGAAGTACGATTTCAGTTTCCTAGAGGCACTTAACAAAGCGAGCCCAGTTCTTCTAGGTGGGGGTACCTAGTTTCGGCGTCGCCTAAGGTTCTACTGACATAGTAAATTGAAAATTGTATACCTTCTTCTTTCCGAACTAGGACTCCACTTACCGCTATCTCCGAAACTGCCAAGTATAGGTACAGTTATTCGTTTGCCTTCAGCGTATGAAGCAATGGCGGGCTCAATAAATACCTTTTGAGTTCCTCCAAAGCTAGCTGGCATTCCAGGATCGATGAAAACCTGTTCTTTTTTTTCAACAGTGCGAAGAACCGGTAGCTTTTGTTGGACGACCTTGAAATAAATCACCCCAGAGCGGCTATTCGCCCGGTCAACCTTTGCATGGCTTTCACATTGTCCACGACCGTGATATCTTCATTGGCTTTGATCTTTTCAGGATTGATCTCGATTCCCCAATTTGATACCATGAATTCGAGGAAATTACCCGACCCCACTTCAAACGCGCATTTTTCTGGGTTCAGCTTCATGTTGTACTGCTTCAGTATACTAAATATTTCCTGCAAATGTCTTAAATGGTCCTCTGCTCGCAGGGACTTAACTAACATGTCGTCAATGTAAACCTCCATTGACTTCCCTATTTGTCTCTCGAACATTCGGTTTACTAGGCGTTGGTATGTGGCACAAGCATTTTTTTATCTTAAACAACATTACATTATAACAGTATGTGCCATATTTAGTGATGAAGGAAGTTTTTTCCTGATCACGCAGGTCCATTCGTATTTGGTTGTACCGGAATATGCGTCGAGAAAACTAAGGGTCTCGTGACCGGCCGTAGCATCGATCATGCGGTCGATGTTGGGCAAGGGAAAAGAGTCTTTGGGACACGCTTTATTCAAATCTTTATAATCTACTCACATTCTTAATTTATCCCCTTTCTTAGGGACTACCACTACGTTTGCTAACCAATCTAGGTATTTGACCTCCCGAATCGACCTTATTTTTAAAAGTTTAGATACCTCATCCTTGATGAAAGCATGTTTGATTTCGGACTGGGGCCTCCCTTTTTATTTAACTGGATGGAACTTCGGGTCCAGGCTCAGCTTGTGAGAGGTTATCTCTAATGGGATACCTGTCATATCGAGGTGAGACAGAGCGAAACAGTCTACGTTAGTGATAAGAAATTGAATGAGTTTTATCCTAAGCTCGGAGCTCAGCCCCGTGCTCAGGTATACTTTTCGATCGGGCAACTCCTCTCGCAATATGACTTGTTCTAGTTCCTCTACCGTCAATTTAGTGGCATCAAAATTATCAGGGGTGATAAAAGATCTGGGAATCCCATAATCGTCGTCCTCGACATACACTTGTTTGTTCATATCTGCCGAAGACGATATCAGTGATTGCTATTTCGTCCTGTCTTCGATCACTTGGTCTGGGCTTTTCGATGCGGGAACTGTAGGTATTGGCGTCACCTCTTCGATCGCGAACATTTCTTTTATGGCCAGTTGCTCCCCGTAGACCGTTCTAATTCTGTCAGGCGTTATAAATTTCAACGCTTGGTGTAGCGTCGAAGGAACCGCTCTCATGTCGTGGATCCATGGTCTCCCGAACAAAGCATTGTACCTGATGTCACCTTTGATCACGCAGAACTTTGTTTCCTGAATGGTTCCGACGGTATTTACCGGCAACGTTATTTCACCCTTAGTGGTTTCACATGCCATGTTGAATCCGTTTAGAACTCGGACTATAGGCATGATTTGGTCTAGTAGATCGACTTGCTCCACGACCCTTGATCGAATAATGTTGGCCGAGCTACCTGGATCAATTAACACATGTTTAACTCTAATTTTATGTACAAGTATAGATATTACCAGTGCGTCATTATGGGGCTGCATAATCCCTTCCGCGTCCTCGTTGTTGAAAGATAAAGTTCCTTTTGGTGTGTAATCCTGAGTCCGTTTCTCCCTAGTGATGGATACTTTTGGTGCATTTCAACATCGGCCCCTGAGGGGTATCGACTCTACTGATGATCATGTTGATGATGTGTTGAGGTTATTCTTGCCATGTCTGTTTGTCAGAATTCCTATTCCTGAAATGATTCTTGGCTCGGTCGCTCAAAAATTCTTGAAGATGTCCGTTATTGAATAGCCGAGCTATTTCCTCTCTCAGTTGCCAACAATCTTTCATTCTATGACTGTGAGTGCCATGATATTTGCACATTTGGTTAGGAACCCTTTGGGTCGGATTAGATTGTAGAGTTCGAGGCCATTTGGTATCTTTGATGCTACCGATAGCCGATACAATAGTGGCAGCATCGACATTAAACAACAACTCTTATAGCCTCGGTGCTTCTTTATGCCCGATGGGCCTTTCGAAGATGCTTTTGGTCATGAGTCCCCGGCTGCTCTGGCCTCGGTCATCTCTCCTTTCATTTCTTAGGGGGTTCTGCCCGGATACACTGATTCTTCTATCCCCGTGATATAGCTGATATCGATCCCTGTTCGATCTTGGTTCATGATCAATACCCCTTTTGACTCTGTCAAAAGCTCTAATGGGATAGACGGACCCCGGAGGGATCTCGAGCTGATCATCTTCGACTCTGATTTTCGATTGGTACCAGTTATGTATATCAGCCCATGTAACAATCGGGTATTCTGTTAAGTTCTGCTTCAGTTGTTGTGAAGCCACCGAGCTTCGAATATTGAGTCCCTGAGTGAAAGCTTGAACAGTCCAATCCTCAGTGACCACCGGCAGATCCATTCGTTCCATTTGAAACCGGGACACAAATTCTCTGAGCATCTCGTTATCCTTTTGTTTGACTTTGAAAAGGTCCGATTTTCTAGTTTCGACCTTGATGGAACCTACATGTGCCTTTACAAAAGAATCTGCAAGTATATCAAATGAGTCAATAGAATTAGGAGGTAAGTTGTGATACCATATCATAGCTCTCTTTGACAAGGTCTCCCCAAATTTTTTCAATAGAACGGACTAGATCTTATCGTCCTCCAGGTCATTCCCTTTGATAGCACATGTATATGAGGTTACATGTTCGTTTGGGTCGGTCATTCCATTATACTTGGGTATTTTGGGCATACGGAATTTCTTAGGGATCAGCTTCGGAGCCGCGCTTAGTGGAAAAGGTTTTTGCACGAACTTTCTGGAATCTAGGCCTTTTAACACCGGGGGTACCCATGGGATTTGGTCTACCCTGGAATTGTAGGTTTCTAGTTTTTTGTCGTTTGCCTCGATCTTTTTTTCCCCTGATTCTATCCGTTTTGTCAGCTCCTCGAGCATTTTTATAATTTCGGGGTTTGCCCCCGATTCATATTCATTCGACCTTCCTACGACTGATTCATCCCTGCGGGTAATTTCAGGGGAAGGACCAGGCTCAACCCTGTTCGGTACATGGCTTCGATTTTGTAACTGAGCTATCGTCCTTTGTTGAGCCTGCAACATTTCGAAGATTATTCATAGGTTGATCCCGTCCCCTTCAACGTTTTGGGAGTTTTGAGTTGCCGATCGGACTCCTCTATGAATGCTATTTGCGGGGTCGGTAGGTGGATCCGCATCAACAGCCATATGTGAGTTCGCGCCAATAGAATCTACAATCGGAATCTCGTTATCGAGCGCTATGTTGTTATTTTCACCTTGGTGACCGGATTCGTTGTCAACGTGTAGAGGTGCCGATTGAGAGTTTGACATTTCTGTATTATAGCCTGGAATCAATGACACTTCAAAGAGCAAGTGTGAAACAGTGTGTGTGTGTTATAGAGATTTGTATCAAATAACCACTATTATCCTTAGCCCCATGGTATGCGCCAAACTGTTACCCTAAAAATCGGATAACAATTGAATTTATTCGCGGTTTTAAGGATATGTGATCTAATTTGATACAAAAATGAGAAACCAAATTGAAATTAAAATTAACGATTAAAAATGGATGCAAACCACACAAGTTAGGCGGTGTTGGCCTTGTATGTTGACTGTCCTTGGGCCAAGAAACGTTACAATCGGGGTCAGAAAAAGAATAATCAGACAGTAATAGCTAAAAAGATTAGTATATTGCTATTTTTCATGATAAGGAAGAATCCCCTCTACAAATAATTAGATCCCCCTTTATATAGTAGGGGAATCCTACTTTAGGTACAATTCTGTATAAGGAAAAAAATCTCCTGATTTGCTAATTAAGCGGTTCCATTGATTCGTGCCGAGATTCCTGCCGTGATGCTCGACCCAATACGGATATTCAGGCTTTCCGTTATTTAAGTTCGACGATCTTCCCTCGAGCATGTTCAGGGTCAGAGTCGGTTCTGAATCACAGGCTTAGTGTTCTCGAGGGCAGACGTTCTAACCTCATGTCCTGCTTTGATGAAATTCGGGGTCAATCTTTAACCCTTCGCGTTCCGAGTCGAATCTGCTTTGTATTAATCGAGCCCGATTTTGACCGTGCATCATCCTATATGATATTGGACTAATTAAGATATTATAGCTTAAATGGAGAGATCTACAATAAGAATTATCTAAGGTGTATCTTCTTAAACAAATTTTGTAATAGTCTCACTGAATATTCTTTAATCAATATTATCGAAACAAAGTGAAACGAAAAAAAACGAAAGAAGCACACACTCGCTGTTTGCTGACCCCAGATGTTTATATTTTTCGCATACAGCAGTAGGATATTTCATGGCAAGTCAAGTGCAAACAAACCATTTTCAAAAGAATGAGTCAAATACATGAAAATATATTTACTAGGTGCGTGAAATTTGAATAAATTTCTAAAGCATTTAATTGTACGAATGTCAATAAGCAGAAAAGTAATATATATCAAGTTACATAAAATTTAACACGTTAGCTACATACACTTTCTCGGTCAAAGCCAATGAAACTAAAACCATTATTGTTTACCCTTGGTTTCGGATAACAATTAAATTCGTACGTCATTTTAAGGACACGTGATTTGGTTTGATACAAATAAAAGATGAATAAAAAAAAAAGATTAAATTCAGTAAATAAATTGAGAAAGAATGCAAACCACCAATCTAGAATAGCTTCACCTTGATAGAATTCTCTAAGATAGACAAATAGGAAACAAATAGATAAAAAAAACAATTAGGGCAGACTGTGATTTTGTAAATTGATCGTTGTTTCTGTGATGCCTTTTACAATTATGCTACTTCTTTATATAGGGAGGGGAATGAGTCTTATACAAGGTAAAAACCTATCTACAAGGTAAAATATCCCTTGAATTACTGACTTCAACATCTTTGCTGATTTTCGCCGTGATCCCCGCCGAGATATTTACGTATCACGGGATTTCTGGTCCTTCTGTTACGCAAATCTGATAATTTTACCCTAGGGCGTTTTACCCTAATCGACCTCAACGATCTCGTCTCGGACATCTTGGCTTCGAGTTCCGTTCCGATGACATCCGGTCTCGACCTTCATTCCTTGATGTCTCGATCCCGGGCTATCGAGCGGTAATTCTAATCGACACCGGTTGTACGAATTCGAACCCGATATTCCCTATGCAAACGATCGAATTCGACCCCATACAGATAGTCCCTACGTTTTTTGGAGAGTAACGATGAAAAACGATATGAGCCGTCGCTTTTAAGATTAGGTCAAATGGAGACATACTTATGGCGTGCGTGACACGGAATTTGGGGCGTCACATCAAAAGAAACAAAACGTCATATTGATAAATGACGGTAGCATGATGACGCACGTGGCAAGTATCGAAAACGTCTTTTCATAGACCAACTGAAGACAAACCTCTACAACGCCTACAAACGCTAATTAATGCTTCCTCATTTTGGGACGCAAACCACCACCTTTAAGAGGGTATAAATAGTCCTCTTTTCCTTCAGTTCCAAAGTTTGCGTTATTTGAGCATTATATTCTTCAAGTTCTCTGAGTTTGTTCACAAGTGATCTTCCCCTTTGTTCTTGTCTTACCCCTGCATCTACTAGCTTCTTCGACTCTTTATTTCCAGTGGCAAAGACATCCAAATCCGTTCCCCAGAAACAAAACCCCTCTTCTTCTCAACCCGCTGAAGAACCTGAGCCAGTCGTTGTTGAGGAAACTGCGACCGAGCCCACTCTAAAAGCGTTCGTACCAGTTGGGTGTTCAATCGGTTCCGATTTTAAGGTAGAGAAGGCTTCTTCTGTTCCGGGTTAGGGCGAACCGGTCACTAGATATATTTGTTCGATTACGAACAAAATCATCGACAGGGTGAAGGAAGATTTCAACTGGGTTGGTAAGGACGTGGTGCTTCCCGCGCCAGAAGAGGCGATTACCACCCACGTGGAGGGCTACTTGAGTGTTTACACTTATACCTTCACGTTGGGCCCTTTGGACCCTATCATCATCGCCTTTTGCAAAAGGTATGATATAATGTTGGGCCAGATTCACCCTTCCATTTGGAGCCTTTCACCCTCGATCATCTCTTACGGTTATACAGTCCCTGAATATTCCGAGGGGGATTAATAAAACTTGCTCGCCGGGCAAGAAAAGCCCCCTTCTCGAGCATCGACGAGGACAGGGATCGAGGTTGGATGAGCCGATTTGTTCGAATAAAGACATCAGACCTGATTCCCGCTAAAGACATGTCGTTCCCTGAGAAGTGGAACATGAACCGTAAGTGCTATACTCCTATTTCAATTTGTCCGGTGTTTTTTGCTTTGATATTTCACTAACCGATTTCACATGGTGTAGCTATTTCTCGACCGCCGGCTGCGATTATGCACTTGAAAGAATGGGTTCAGAAGGTGGTATCTCAAAGGACCTATTCAGAGCGCGCCTGACGCGAGATATCGAAGGGCCGATGGGAGGCCAAAAATCATGGTGAGACCGGTAACGTTTAAATTCTACGCCTTATATTATCGATAATGCTGCCGACTTCACTCTTCATTTGCAAGTCTATCGAAGGACGTTGAATTGAGGCCAGCGTCCCCTGGTAGAGAGATTCCCTGCCATCCCCCTGCCTCAGAGCAGGAGAAGGAGAAAAAGAGGAAAGAAGTCCCCAGTTCTTCTGGGCCCGAGAGGAAGAGGCCGAAGAAAAGTATAGCTCGCAAGCCCAAAATCTCGGACTTAGCTTATCGATTGGTAGACGAGTCCGAGGAAGACGAAAACCTCAAATTTTTGGGTAGCGAGCCATCTCGAGCAGTCCCCGAGCAGAGGGCCGATGAAACATATCCTCATCGAGGAGAGGGCCCCGAGATGGGGGCGAGAACTGGGGCTTTCGTCGATGCGAGAGAGGCGACGAAGGGAATCTCGGGCCCCCCAAAAACAATGGACTCCCCTTCTTTCTCGGAGTCTACTTTTAACGAGGCCCGAGCCGCAAAAGCACACTCCCCGAGCAAAGGCCCTATACCGGAAGGACCTTTTCAAGGTTTCTTCGACGGCGTGCCATCGGCGGATACTTTTGGGCTCGAAGTGCCGAGGAAGTGTCCCTCCACCGGAACAAGCAAGGCATCTTTCGGTCCAAAGCTGGTCGATATATTTCCTGCTCCGAGTTCAGATCCTGATCGGAAACGGATAGTAAAGTTTGTCATTCCGAAGATGCTAGGGCCCTTTCTGCGCCTGTGTGGGTGGCTAGTTATCTTCGGTGTTTGGTAACCGAAGAAGATAAGGTTGCAATGGACGAGGTGGATGTACCCTGCTTGTTTAATGAGGCTCAACAAGCATTAAATAAGGTAAGCTTCCGATAAGCCTTGTCTGGTGTTCGCCATTTTACATTTCAAACTTTGACTAACTGTCATATTTTCTCTTGTACTTGTAGGCCTCGGTGCTTTATCATGAGGCTTTTCTTCAACAAAGGGAAGAAATGGTGCGTCGTGAGCGGCTCGAAGGGGAGATGTCGACCCTTCAGGCCGAACTAGACTTTGTGCGTAGAGAAAATTCTGGCATGATCGAATATATGGGGCAACATCTTGACCAAATAAACTGATTCCGATCTGAGGCGAGTGAGGCCAAAGAAGAAATCAATGAAATGAGAACCAGGACCGATCTGCTGACTTCAGAAAAAGAGGCCCTCCAAGCTCAAATGGTTTCTTCAAAAAATTAATTATCGGAGGCAAAAGAGAAAATCGGGGCTCTTACCAAGAGCACCGATATGCTCCAATCCCAAGTCGAGTCGCTCACTTCGGATCGTGAAATTTTGGTCAACGAGCTGCAATCGGCAAAATCGGAGGTTGCTGCATCCAAGGTCGAGGCCGATGAGTTAGTAGCCCAATACAGGGCCGATGCCGAGGCTGCTCAGGAACAATCGAAGATTTTGGTCGAATATACCAAGTGCCAAACCCGCCTATCTGTTCTTGAAGAGTTACAAGCTCGGGGCTTCGATCTATCAGCCGAGATCGATGATGCCAAAAAGATCAAAGCCGAAGCCAGAAAACAGGCCTTCCCAGAAGAAGAAGAAGACTCAGAGAATTCTGAATAAAGCGCCTCCTTTGTATAATTTTTTTTTTTTTGTAATGAAGTCCCCATTTCTGTAAACATACTTTGTTCATATATATATAAAAATCTTTTTTTCTTTCCATTCCTTGCTGACTTATTTTTGTTCTTCGTACTAGAACTGATGGTTCAACGTGTTGAATTTTCTGCTCTTCAGCTTAGTTTAGACTTAGCCAATTTCAAGATATGCCTTAGCAGACTTAGCCAATTTCAAGATATGCCTTAGCAGACTTTCCCTTTCTTCGATCGATGTGGTAAGGCCTTAGCCTCGAAAAGGTCTGGGGTTTGCCTCAATAGGTCTTACTTCCCTTCGATTTTCATTAGCTCGATACGGCCTTAGCCTTTTAAGAAATCGGGGTTCGCCTTAATAGGTCTTACTCCCCTTCGAGTTTCATCAATTCGATATGGCCTTAGCCTTTTAAGAAATCGGGGTTTGCCTTTGTTGGTCTTATTTCCCTTTTGAGTCTCATCTACTCGGTATGGCCTTGGCCTTTTGAGAAATCGAGGTTCGCCTTAGTAGGTCTTGCTCCCCTTTGATTAAATTTGATTTTCGTATGAAACTTTGAGCAATGCTAGTTTTTTATCGAACAATGAAAATCGAAACGGCCCTTGGGCTCGGAGATAGGATATCGGTGCAAAAGAAATTTTATTAGCATTCAAGTGCTTGTACAATTTGCTTAAGGGATAGATCAATCTATTTGGGTACGGTTCTTTTGACCGTTTGACCCTTACATCGACTTCTAATGATCTATGAGAAGTTCTCCCGAATTGAAGTAGCTAAGCAGTCTTTTGATATTTAAGGTCACTCGAAGTTTAGCACCGAACATTGTTGCCTTCGATATGCGACCAGTCTAAGTTAGCACGTTTTCTGGTTGCCTCATTAAAAACCTTGCCGTAAAACCCAATTTGGGACAAAACCGGTCGAAGAGAAAAAGAGTGCAACGCATGCTTTCAGTTCTAATATCTTGTGCTTTCCGGCTCGAGGTTATTTCACTTGGTACCTGCAAGTGTTAGTAACATAAAGCAAACAAACGAAGAATGAAAGATCATACCTCAACAATAGTATCGTTTCAAGTGGTTTATGTTCCAATTGTTCGGTAGTTGTTTGCCGTCCATTGTTCCAGGCTTGTATGATCCCTTTTCGGTGATCTTTATGATGGAGTAAGGCCCTTCCCAGTTTGGCCCTAGCTTCCTTTCGTTTGGGTCTCGAGTATTCGGTGTGATTTTTCTGAGCACTAGGTCTCTGATGTTGAAATGTCGAAGATGGGTTCTCCGGTTGTAGTACCTTTCAATCTTTTGCTTTTGGGCGGCCAATCGAACAAGGGCTGCTTCCCTTCTTTCATCCAATAATTCCAAATTGGTATTCATAGCTTCGCGATTCGATTCCTCGGTTGCATAGCGAAACTTGATACTCGGTTCGCCTACTTCGACTGGTATCAACACTTCAGCACCATACACTAGGGAGAAAGGAGTGGCTCCGGTGCTGGTTTTCTCGGTTGTGCGATATGCCCATAGAACTTCAGGCAATATTTCTTCCCATTTCCCCTTCACGTCGGTTAACCTCTTTTTGAGGTTTCGAATTATGGTTTTGTTGGTCGATTAAGCTTGTCCATTGCTGCTGGGGTGATAGGGCGTCGATAGGATCCTTTTGATCTTGTTATCTTCGAAGAACTTCGTCACTTTTCTGCCGATGAATTGCTTCCCATTATCGCACACGATCTCTAATGGCATCCCAAATCGACATACGATGTAATCCCAGATGAAGTCGATCACTTCCTTTTCCCTAACTTTCTTGTATGCCTGCGCTTCAACCCATTTGGAGAAATAGTCAGTCATAAAAAGAATGAATTGAGCCTTACCTGGCGTGTAGGGGAGAGGGCCGACGACATCCATTCCCCATTTCATGAATGGCCACGGCGACAAGACCGAATACAGCATCTCCCCGGGCTGGTGGATCATCGGTGCGTGCCTTTGGCACTCGTTACATTTGCGAACGAACTCCTTTGCATTTTTTTCCATATCGATCCAATAATAGCCAGCTTGGATCATTTTTCGGACCAGGGATTCGACGCCGGAATGATTCCCGCATGTGCCTTCGTGTATTTCCCTTAAAATGTATTCAGTGTCACCCGGTCCCAGACATATCGTTAGGGGGCCACCAAATGTCCTTCTAAATAGGGTTCTGTCATCGGATAAAGAGAACCGAGCTGCCTTTATGTGTAATGTTCTCGATTCTTTCGGGTTCGAAGGGAGCTTACCGGAGCTGAGATACTCTATATACTTATTCCACCAATCCCAGGTCAGAAGTTGAATTGATTTCGACATGGCCTTCCTCCACCACCGACCTCAAGAGCTGTACGACCTTCTTGGACTCGATCTCGTCATCTTCGACCGATGATCCAAATTTGGCGAGGGCATCGGCCTCACTGTTTTGCTCTCGAGGTATGTGTTGCAAGGTCCATTCTTTAAACCTATGCAGCGTGACTTGAAGCTTTTCCAAATACCACTACATTCGTCCTTCCCTGACTTCGAAAGTTCTGTTAGCTTGATTCACCGCAAGGAGGGAGTCGCACTTGGCTTCGATTATCTCCACTCCCACGCTTTTGGCCAGCTCTAAACCTGCAATCATAGCTTCATACTCCGCTTCGTTGTTAGTTAATTTTGCAGTCTTGATAGACTGTCGAATCGTATTACCAGTTGGGGGCTTTAGCACGATACCAAGCCCCGATCTCTTCGCGTTCGAGGCGCCGTCTATGAACAGGGTCCACACTCCCGAAGGAGTCCCCGATTCGGTCATTAATTCTCTTTCGACCTCTGGTATTAGCGACGGCGCAAAATCAGCGACGAAATCCGCCAATACTTGAGACTTAATCACAGTTCGGGGCCGATACTCGATATCGTACCCGCTTACTTCGATAGCCCACTTGGCCAATCAGCCGGATAGCTCGGGCTTATGCATTATGTTTCTCAATGGGTAGGTTGTTACGACGCATATGGGATGGCATTGGAAATAGGGTTTTAGTTTCCTGGAGGCACTCAATAAAGCGAGTGCTAATTTTTCTAAGTGAGGGTATCTAGTTTCGGCCTCGCCTAATGTTCTACTAACGTAATAAATAGGAAACTGCGTACCTTGTTCTTCTCGAACCAGGATTCCACTTACCGCTACTTCCGAGACGGCAAGGTAGAGGTACAGTCGTTCCCCTGTTTTTGGCGCATGAAGTAAAGGTGGGCTAGACAGGTACCTCTTAAGTTCTTCTAACGCGCGCTGACACTCCGGAGTCCATGAGAAATTGTTCTTCTTTTTCAATAGGTTGAAAAATCGGTGACTTCTATCGGATGATCTCAAGATAAATCAGCCCAGAGCAGCTATCCGGCCTGTCAGCTTTTGCACGACCTTTACATTATCTACGATTGTAATGTCTTCGATAGCCTTGATCTTCTCGGGGTTGATTTCTATTCCTCGATTCGAGACCATGAAACCGAGAAATTTGCCCGAGCCCACACCAAATGCGCATTTCTCCGGGTTCAGCTTAATGTTGTACCGTCTCAGCACGTCGAATGTTTCCTGCAAATGGCTTTAATGGTCCTCTGCTCGCAGGGACTTAACTAACATATCATCAATATAAACCTCCATTATTTTTCCTAGTTGTTTCTCGAACATTTGGTTTACTAGGCGTTGGTAAGTGGCCCCTGCATGCTTTAACCTGAATGGCATCACGTCATAACAGTATGTACCATACTTAGTGACGAAGGATGTCTTTTCCTGGTCATCCGGGTCCATTCGTATTTGGTTATAGCCAGAGTAAGCATCGAGAAAGCTAAGGGTCTCATGGCCAGCGGTAGCGTCGATCATGCGATCGATGTTGGGTAAAGGGAAAGAATCTTTAGGGCATGCCTTGTTTAAATCCTTATAATCTATGCACATTCTTAATTTATTTTCCTTTTTAGGGACTACTACTACGTTTGCTAATCATTCTGGCTATTTAACTTCCCGAATGGACCCTATTTTTAAAAGCTTAGTTACCTCATCCTTGATGTACACTTGTTTGATTTCGGATTGAGGCATCCTTTTTTGCTTGACCGGCCAGAATTTCGGATCGATGCTTAGTTTGTGGGTCGTTATCTCCGGTGGTATACCTATTATGTCGAGATGGGACCAATCAAAGGAATCTTCGTTAGCTATAAGAAATTGTATAAGTTTTGTCCTGAGCTCGGAACTTAGGCCCGAGCCCAGGTATACCTTTCGATCTGGCTAGTCTCCTCGAAGTGAAACTTGCTCGAGCTCCTCGATTGTTGATTTGGTTGCATCGGACTCATCGGGGCCGACGAATGACCTGGGGATTCCGTAGTTGTCATCTTCGAGATGCTCCTATTCACCTTCGTTTATCAAAGGTGACGCCTGTCATTGCTATTTGACCCTTTGCGAAGGAGCTGCTGGTACCGGTATTGCTTCTTCTACTGCAAACATCTCTTTCGCAGCCGGTTGCTCCCCGTAAACTGTTATAATCCCATCGGACGATGGGAATTTCAGCACTTGGTGTAGTGTTGAAGGTACCGCCCTCATATCGTGGATCCACGGTCTCCCGAGCAGGAAGTTGTACCTCATGTCTCTGTCGATCACGCAGAATTTGGTTTCTCGAATGGTATCGGTAGTGTTTACAGGTAATGTTATTTCTCCTTTGGTCGTTTCGCATGCCATGTTGAATCCATTTAGCACCCGGACTATAGGGACAATTCGGTCTGTCAGCCCGAGTTATTCTATAACCCATGATCGGATTATGTTGGCCGAACTACCAGGATCGACCAGTACGCGCTTTATCTTCATCTTGTGTACAAGCACCGATATCACTAACACATCGTTGTGAGGTTGTATGATTCCTTCTGCATCTTCTTCACTGAAGTGTAAAATTCCCTCCATCGCGTAATCCCGAGTGCGCTTCTCACGGGTGATGGATATCTTAGTGCGCTTTAGTACCGAGCCTTGGGGCGCATCTACTCCGCCGATGATCATATTAATTGTGTGCTGAGGTTCCTCCTAGTTCACTTGCTTATTCTTTTTCCCGTAATGGTTTTTGGCTCGGTCGCTCAAAAATTCTCGAAGATGCCCATTTTCGAGCAACCGTGCCACATCCCCCCTTAGCTGTCGACAGTCTTCTATCCTGTGCCCGTGTGTACCATGATATTTGTATATCAAATTGGGGTCTCTTTGGGCAGGGTCCGATTGCAGTGGTCGAAGCCACTTAGTGTCCTTGATACGACCGATAGCCGACACAAGGGTAGCCGCATCGACATTGAAGTTGTACTCCGATAGTCGCGGTGCTTCTCGATGATCGGTGGTTCTCTCGAAGTTGTTTCTCATCATGGGTCCTCGGTTGTTCCGACTATGATCGTTCCTTCTTTCGCGTCACGGGGAGCCCTGCCTTGCTGGAGTGACTTTCCTGTCCCCAGGATATGGTCGATGCCTATCTCTGCTTAATCTCGGTTCCCGATAAATATCCTTTCGAACCCTATCATGAGTTCTGATGGGGTAAATAGATCCCGAAGGGGCTCCAAGCTGGTCATCCTCGACTCTGATCTTTGACTGGTATCGGTTGTGTATATCTGCCCATGTGGCGGCCGGATATTCAATCAAGTTCTGTTTAAGTTGCTGCGAAGCCGTTGAATTTCGAGGGTTGAGTCTCTGCGTGAAGGCTTGTACGGCCCAATCGTCAGTGACCGGTGGAAGGTCCATCTGTTCCATCTGAAAACGAGATACAAATTCCTGGAGCATCTCGTTATCCTTTTGCCTGACTTTGAACAGGTCCGATTTCCGCGTCTCCACTTTGATAGCGCCTGTATGTGCTTTTACGAAGGTATCTGCAAGCATAGCAAAAGAGTCGATGGAATTAGGGGGCAAGTTGTGATACCAAGTCATGGCCCCCTTTGACAAGGTTTCTCTGAATTTCTTCAAGAGAATGGACTCGATCTCATCGTCTTCTAAGTTGTTCCCCTTTATAGCGCATGTGTACGCTGTCACATGCTCGTTTAGATCATTTTTCCTGTTGTATTTGGGAATTTTCGGCATGCGAAATTTCTTAGGTATGGGTTTCGGAGCGGTGCTTGACGAGAAAGGTTTCTGCACAAATTTCTTAGAATCTAAGCCTTTCAATATCGGGGGTGCTCCTGGGATTTGATCCACCCTCGAATTATATGTCTCCACCTTTTTGTGGTTGTCCTCGATCTTCTTTTCGCCAGACTCGACTCGTCTGGTTAGTTCCTCGAGCATCTTCATGACCCGGAGTTCGCCCTCGATCCGCCTTTGCTCGATTCTTCACCTATTGGTTCATTTTCAGGGATGGTTCCCCGAGAAGGGCCGGCCTCAACTTTATTCGAAATTTGGCTCCGATTTTGCAGTTGAGCCATGGCCGCTTACTGGGCTTGCAACATGTTGAAGATCATTCTGAGGTTAATCCCGTCCCCTTCGTCGTTTTGGGATCCCTGAGTTGTTGATCGGTGTTCTCTACGAACACTGTTCGATGGTCCAGTAGTCCGATCTACATCGATCGCCAATTGTGAATTAGCGTCGACTGGAACTTCATCACCGGGCGCTACGTTGTTGTTTTCACCCTGGTGGTCAAACTCATCGCCGACGTACAGAGGCACAGATTGTGAATGTGACATGGTCATATTGTAACTTGAAATAAAAAATACTCCACAGAACACGTGTAAAATAGTTTGTGTGACAGAAAGTTGTATCAAACATTCACTATTATCCTTAGTCCCATGGTGGGCGCCAAACTGTTTACCTTTGGCTTCGGATAACAATTAAATTTGTACGTGGTTTTAAGGACACGTGATTTGGTTTGATACAAATAAAGGATGAATAAAAATAAAGACTAAATTTAGTAAATAAATTGAGAAAGAATGCAAACCACCAATCTAGAATAGCTTCACCTTGATAGAATTCTCTAAGATAGAAAAATACGAAGCAAATAGATAAAGAAAACAATTAGGGCAGACTGTGTTTTTGTATATTGATCGTTATTTCTGTGATGCCTTTTACAATTATACTACCCCTTTATATAGGGAGGGGAATGAGTCTTATACAAGGTAAAAACCTATCTACAAGGTAAAATATCCCTTGAATTACTGACTTCAACGTCTTTGCTGATTTCCGCCTTGATCCCCGCCGAGATATTTATGTATCACGGGATTTCTGGTCCTTCTGTTACGCAAATCTGATAATTTTACCCTAGGGCATTTTACCCTAATCGACCGCAACGATCTCGTCTCGGACATCTTGGCTTCGAGTTCCGTTTCGATGATATCCGGTTTCGACCTTCATTCCTTGATGTCTCGATCCTGGCCTATCGAGCGGTAATTCTAATCGACATCGGTTGTACGAATTCGAACCCGATATTCCCTATGCAAGCGATCAAATTCGACCCCATACAATTATACAACGATAGATCCCACACACACACACACATAAATCTATAAATTCTGATAGTTGGTCCGTAAATTTCACTACTAGAAATCAGGCATTTAGAGACCAAACATTAGCGACCAAAGTTGGTCTGCCACAAAAAGCGACCAACTTTGGTCGCCAACATAGACGAAAAAAATGAAATTTTTTTTTAAATAAAATAGCGACCATTATTGGTCGCCAACTGGTCGCTGATGTGTTCAACATTTTGACCGGACTGGTCAAACAAATCCGGTCAAAGAAAATTCAAAAATAGCGACCAACTTTGGTCGCCAACTGGACCCACGTTCAATATTAGCGACCAAAGTTGGTCGCCTAAGGAAGTAAAATTTTCTGGGGAAATTAGCGACCAAAGTTGGTCGCTTTTGTTGAATATTAAATTAAATCAGAAATTAAATTGGCGACCAAATTTGGTCGCTTAGTGGAAGGAATTTTATGGTGACATAAGCGACCAAAGTTGGTCGCTTCCATGAATATTAAATTAAATCAGAATTTCATTTGGCGACCAACTTTGGTCGCTTCTCTGAGGAAATTTTATGGTGCCATAAGTGACCAAAGTTGGTCGCTTATCTGGAAAATTAAAATAAATCAGATTTTCATTTGGGGACCAACTTTGATCGCTAATAGAAAGTATATATGTTAGTGACCAAAGTTGGTCGCTTTCTTGTTAATATTTTACCAAAGTGTATAAATATATTACTAATATATATATATATATATATATATATGTATATATAAATATATATATAACTATATATATATATAGTTATATATATTTATTTATATAAATATATTATACAGTTTTATTTATATATATACAATACATTATATATATATATATTTATATATATATAAGACTATACATATATAAGAACTATACATATATAAGAACATGAATACATGTATAAGCATGAATACTAAGTGTAGTATATATACTAAGTGTATTTCATATACTAAGTGTATTGTATAGTGTATTATGCAATATACACTATACTCTATATATAGTATAGCGTACTATATATCAAGTTATATATGTATATGTATACTAAGTGTATTGCATATACTAAGTGTTTATATATATATAACTTGATATATATAGGATGTAGTATATAATTATACACCCAACGATACACTTAGTAGACGCAATACACTTAGTATATGAAATACACTACTATATTATACTATATATATAAAAGCTATATTCGATATACTTTTAGCTAATGCACT
>MCJB01051724.1:0-38787 GCA_002018475.1 Nicotiana obtusifolia
ACATGGGCAGAACTGAAGGCAGCCATACGCCAACAGTTCTTCCCTGAGAATGTGGAATACAATGCACGGAGGAAACTGCGGGAACTCCGGCAAACCAAATCAGTGCGGGAGTACGTGCGGGAATTCTCCGCGCTCATGCTAAACATCAGAGACATGGGGGACAAAGACAAACTCTTCACCTTCATAGAAGGGTTGAAGCCCCATGCCCGTGCAGAGTTGCAACGCCAAAGGGTAGACACCCTGCCCAAGGCCATCCAAGCTGCTGAATGCCTTGGGGATTACCATCTTGAATCTCTAAGAGATAGGCCCCAGCCGCCTATCCGGGGAGCATACACTGGGAGCCAACCAAATCATGGTGGTCCTAGCAGAAGTGGGGGAGATCGAAGCGCATCAAAAGCCAAGACTCCTTCATCGAGCAGCAACACAGCTGCCTCAGTCAACAATCAAGGGAGAAAGCCTCCCTCAGAATGCCGTCACTGCGGTGGGCCTCATTGGAACAAAGAATGCCCAAACATACAGATCAACGCTCATCAAGAAGTCGAAAACGGGTCAGACACTGAAACTGACTCTGACGACCCGGAGCAAGTGGGTGCTTTCAGCGCACTTGCTAGCTCCATCTCAAACACCTTACCAGCATCCAGCACTGGTAAGCATAAGAAGCATACAGTCCCGATCACCAGAAAGGGAAAGAAAAGGCGGACGAGAAGCCTCCCACCATAAAAGAGAGGACCCTCATGGTCGTTAACATGGAAGTAAACGGTCGCCCCATCCGGGCCATGATAGACACGGGTGCTACCCACAACTACCTAGCCTCATCTCAGGTAGAGCGCCTTGGTTTGGCCGTGAAAAAGTGTAAGGGCAGCGTCAAGGCTATCAACTCACCCCATCAGCCATTGAGTGGAAAAGCCAAAGCAGTACCAATGAAGCTTGGTCCATACGAGGGAAAATTCAACCTACGCATAGCTATCATCGATGACTTCGAATTAATAGTGGGATTGGAATTCCTCAGACAAACCAACACCATTCCGGTGCCCTTCGCGGATATGCTCATCATGATGGGAGAAAACGGGGCCAAACCTCGTGTCATCCCATGCAAACCCATCAAGATGGTTGCAGAAAACATCTCAGCCATGCAGTCGAGGAAGGGAAGCAAAAGGCATGAACCCAAAGTTCAGGCTACCCCTATCCTCAAGAATCAGTCATCACATCATCGGCACCCAGCGGCCGATGACGCCCCTCATCGCGTGAAGACTTTCCAGCCATGTCATCACGGCAAGTCAGATCGCCCCTCAAAAGCGGGACTCTTGAAACCGCCATCTGCACCGCAGAAACCCTGGGAAAGTGTTTCCCTCAACTTCATCATCATCATCAGGCAACCATGGCTCCGGGGACGGCGCCAACTCAGGTGGGGGAGAATGTCATGGGCGGCTTTCCAGCCTCGCCCCATGACCCCTTGGACGCGCCCCGTGGCGTCCTAAGCCTCTCAAAGCCTAGCGCCACGGACGGCCCCGTGGTCTTGGCCGCGCCAAGTGACAAGTGCGCAAGTGCCTCTGTCGCCCCACCAACACTCCTTGCCGGCGCCCAGCGGCTTGCGAGTGTCAACCATGCTGCGCGCGCAGACAATGCCGCACAGCCAAGAGATGCCGCGCGCACAGCCAAGGCCGCGCGCATCCATCATGATCCAAGCACAAGTGCCAGCGCCCCGCCGCGGGCCATCATCAATAGTGCCGCGCGCGCAGACAGCAACGCGCGCGCGGACCCTGACCGTCAAGACAAGATTGCTGCCATTGGACTTAGTATTTCTACATCATAGAAGACTAAGTTCCTTTCATTGTAAATATAGAATAGGTTTACTGTTTTATATTCATTGTGCTCCTAGAGCTCGCATTAGGTCTACTCATGTAATTTGGGTTTTTATTTTTTAAGCATTATTAGGGGGGTATCAGCATTCAAACATTTTCAGCAAGCATTCAATTCTCTGTACTGGTGTCTTCGCCCCCTCGACACCGCATTAGCTTTGTAATAGCTTTTTCATCATCAATACAATCATCATCAAAAATCCAACCAAAGCTTCCGCTGCTCTCATTTCTCTTGTTGCCTACGAATTGGTTTTCCCGCACGGCACTGACAATCTAGTCTAGCGTGCGGAGGGGACCTCAGTTGGCGGACGGCAATCGTACTGACATCGATTGCCTAGCCTTACGCTACCCTTCCAAAGCATCTCAGGAAGGCGTCGCGTAACATTAATTATGGTTTCTTTAAGCATTTAGTGGGCAGCACCTACCAAAGTGCAAAAGTCTATACAAAAAATTATATGTTCATCATTCGTAATCTTATTGCAAGAGTCAACGTCAAATATTAGGTTAATGATATATCCTAATAGATGAATTAAAAATAATAAGAGGGGAAATCATTTTAAAAAAGGTTAGGATAATGGAATGCAGGCACGCATAAGAGAGTCAAATATATAAGCTATTTAAAACGCATAAACAACTTCATACCCTTGTGTACTTTATACGCGGATATTTCCACTATTTGGTTAAGTGATTAGAGTTGCCCCGTTTTAGAAACTGATAAGTATTACGTATTGAAAATTATTTTTAAGTAAAATATTTGTTAATAAGAAGTTACATTCTGAATAAAATAACTGTTATAGTGGGTAAAATTTAGTTACTTAATATGATAAAAGGAGTTTTGGTAATTTTACTATTATAATGACTAAAATTTAGTGACAATATGTGAAAGTAACCCACTTTATAACTTTTTGAAGTACAAGAATTAAGTGGTAATCTGAGTTAACGTTAATATATTTTGCAGCTTAAAGGTGTAAAATTCGATTAACCAAATTACTTTCATTTTGAGCTACTACATGTTAACATGTTGTCCAAATAGGCTACATCTTCGAATTGAAACTGGACAAGCTAGCCCTTTTCTATATTTGATCGTCCGAATTTTATGTTTTCTTGAATCAACTTGAAATTGGACCAGCACTTCTCTTTATTTCGTTTGGACAAATACTGACTGAGGTTTAATTTCAGGGTCCAATTTTCCCTGACCCAAGAAAAAGAAACTAAAACTTGGACTACTCATGCAAGGCCGTACGAGCTTGCAAATTTAGCTCTTAATTGCCACTTGCATATTTTCTGAATAATTGTTTTGCCGATAAAGCATTAACTGCTATTATGCGTCGCATAATCCCATAAAAACAAAATTAACCATCAAGTAGGCGGTGCTTCATAAGTCGGTAGTCGGTACAACTATCTTAGCTCGCATTTGGCTATAGTTTTTCAAATTTATTTTAAAAAATTTAATTTAAATGAAGTTTGGTTTGAAGATGAAAATTTTGTTTAGATATAATTTTTCAAAATATATTTTACCTTTTTTTTTTGAAAAAACATGAAATGCGACTTATACCATAAGTTTAAAAAACTATCAAAAATATCCAATAATACCAAACAAACAAACTTGCTAATCCTGTATAGGCAGAACCTTCATCGATGTCATTCATTATCATTATCACAAACTATAGTCTTTAACATAGATAAGTTTGGCACAAAATTATCATTTTATAATAAACTACATAATACACTATCCTAAAATCATAATAGATGGTGGGCTCTTTTATAAAATACAAAAGTTTGGGTTAATTTTTAAAATTATTAAAAAATTAAACGGTGATATTTTCGGCCAAAACCAGGTCTAGAGCTAGTTTTGGGATTTCGAAATTTTGTTTTCAAAATTTGCCAAAACATGAATAAAATTTATAAACAAACGTGTTTTGCCGAAAAAATTTGTAAAAAACTTAGCAAAATCTATGGCCAAACGGGGTCTTAAAGGTTTGAAACCTTTTTCTCGGCCTTTTGAAGTGGCGTAAGAACAAATTGCATGTAAGGAAACAATAAATAAAGTCATCCTTCTCTATGACATTCTCGTTTGTTCAGGTATTTTTTGGCTCTTATAGTAAATGATTGTTATACACCTATAATAATATTTGACGTTTAGATATTTTTTTTGCTATTATTGATAAAAATTATCCAAAAATTAATTATTTTCCCATATTCAAATTTAAAATCTCAAAAAGAATTGCATATTTTAATAGTTAAATATTGAAAAAAGCTATAAATTATTAGTAAATTAGTAACTAAAAGTATAAAGATTTAAACTCTAAGGTAGATATTTTAAAACTACCTAAAAAAATAATTTTTTTGAAGTTTGATGGAAGAACTTTGTAAGTGTAGCTTTTTTCGGTATAACACTTGAATTGCCAAAGATTCGTGTCCAAATTTTCAGCAAAAAGGTATCCAATAGCTTTCCTTTGAAGACAATCTAAGCGCTTAACAGTCAATTTTTCTATCTAAATATTTTTTGAAATTTGTCAAATAGAAAATATATCATGTGCAAATCTTCAAATCTTATATCTTATGCAAGATAAAAACTTTGTTTAATGGAAAAGATTGTGTGCATAATTTTAGAATTATTATCAGTAATGTTAAAGATTTTATATGACTGTTATAGAAGGGTAATTTTACAAAGAACATTTTACTATAAATATGATTGTTGCTGTTATAAGTAAAAATCTATCATAAAAAGGTAATTTTAAATATCAGTTCTGAATAAAATTTAATTTTTATTGTGAATATTTGTTATATAGGGATATTATTCTTGTAATTACTTCCAGGGAGAACGAGTTTCATACAATCAAGAACGGTGATCAATTAGTTTCGAGGTAACAAATACAAAAAGGTATTCATTTGTTTCAAGGTAATAAACACTAACAGTAAACATCAGGAATAATAGAGAGTATCAAGATTGTAATTAAGTAGACATTACCTTAATAATTTCATGCACTAGGATAGCTGTTAAGAGCAATGGATTGCAATAGTCATCCATTGAAATTACACGTGGTGTAGCGCATTAGATATAGATGTTCATTGTATGTACATCGAATCTGCTACACCACTCAGATATAACTTCAAAGTCTAACAGTTCATCTCCTTCTAAGAAATTTTATCGTTCTTTCTGTAACAACAACAACCCAATAGGATCTCACAAATAGGGTCCGAAGAGGATAATGTATACGCAGACCTTACCCCTACCAAAGAAAAAGAAATTTCAACCAAAATAAAAAACTCAAACAAAAACACTGATATTAATGATAGAACAATTCTACTATGACAAGTACAAATGTAAGAACCAGACATATAACAACAGTTGCCTCCATGGAAGGAATTTATCCGAAAACATCGTATGCCAACATTGTATAGCTAGATGGAGCGAACAATGTTCGCTATTAACACGAATCAATAATTGCTAGAAGAAGTGGACATAATGCGATGCCGGCTGTAATTTTCAAAGCTATAGACTACTATGAATCTATGGCGGAAATGCGTTAAAAGAGTAGTTGTTCTGAAACCAAGACCGTTGATTTAGAGAATTAGGCCAAGTGTCATGGAGTTAATTCCGGTGAAAGCCTTGATTAAAATTGGAGTATACGTTAACTATGACATTTTTCTTAATTTCACAAATGATGAAGATATCAAATCTATATGGTTTAAAAGAGTTATTGAAATTGATGGGAGACAGATTAAAAGAGTTAAGTCTAACTTTCATTTCTAGTTATATATATATACCTTCACCTATTATATTACAAGTGTTAAAAGGATTTAAAAAAATAATATCAAACTGGCTTTAATTTGATAAAACGACTTGGTCCTTTGATTGGCATTAATATAGAAGAAATTGACATTATTTTGTTTAGTTGTAAATTATTACAGGAGGAATGTATGTATTATATATAGTACCCATAATTAATTAACTAGAGGTTTAATCAATTGTATCGCCTTCCACAACGCCGTCAATTCCATGGACCGTGAGATGAAGTTATAAGTAGGAATTAAGAGACAGTTAATGGATGATTTTAACGGCACGGACCGGTTTGTTGGACAAGGAAATCAATATTCTCTATGGCAATTGAGAGACAGTTATTAGTCTTTTTCTAATTTTGCTTTAGATCTTTTTAGGAGGTTACCTTCTTTGCACTTGTATTTTAAATATTTTTTTTTTTAACATGTAAAATATATCCCAAGGAACATTATTTATTCTCCTCTAGAATCTTCTACTCTATCTTCTATATAAAATAGGAGAAACAAATCAATGTGGTGACCTAGTGTCGCAGCAAAAATTCAACAAATATCAAATTTTAGGACAAAATTAGTTAAGTTAGTTAATAATTATTTACTCTTTTTGAATTTAAATTTAAAATAATTAAACATCTATATATTTTTAAGAAAACTATTATTAAAAATATATAAATATATAACTTCAATGTAGAGATATATAAAATGATAAGACTAATTTATTTTTTGAGATGAGAAAATTTTTGAATAATAATTCATATGGTCATGCTATGTGCTATATGGATAAGATAAAATTAAAGACAAAAACATAAACAATAATTTCATATAGCATAAATAAAATATATAAAGATATAATTTAACTTTTGATGTAGTAATCTTAATAAAAAAAAACTGAACTTTCATATTAAATACAAATGGGAAGAAGAATTCAATTTAATTTCTTATTCAAAATAATACAAAAATAATAATTATTCCAAATAATTTATTACATATGTTAAAAGAAATTCTCTGTTTAACCTTTGAACTAATTCAACACCATTCATTTAGAAAAATAATACAATAATATCCATATATAGATAAATAAAATGAAAAAAAATTATTGTAGAACAAAAACTAATGTATAAAGAGAAGAATAAATATAATATGATTCTATCACAGTTTGAATATATTTGATAATCAAAAATATTAGTGACAAAATTAAATATCAAAATAATTATGAGAAAGTCATACAGGATAAAGTCAAGTTAAATTTGAAGAGTAATACAAATTTATATTCATTGTATTATGTTAAATTGGTAATTTTTTAAAAATTTATATAATAATTTAATAATATTAAGTAATGGATCAGACAATTAGATGAGAAAAGTCGTACATATATGCATAATTAAAATCATAATAAACAAATAGTTATAAAGAAGAATACTATTTTTTTTAAAAGAATTTCAAGCGATAGCGTAAAAATGTATATACTAATTATATTTCTCATGTAGGAGATTTTAGTTAATAAATAGAACTCATAATTTCATAATGAAAATTTTAAAAATATGAATATAATATTAGGATATTATACATAAGATAAGCATATTATATGTAACACAAATTAATAACTACTAAAAGTATTGGTAGGGTTTTTATAAAAAAAAAAAAAAAAAAAAGCTTACCTCTTTATACTTTTGATGGATACAAAATTATAATTTTGTAACAAAAATATATTACATTATTTAAATTTTTAGTAAACTACGAAATGAGAAAACTAATCAAATATTATAGTAGAAAAGAATGTACGAAAAGAGGGGATAAAGATAATTTAATGATATTTATATTTTGAATTAATTAAAAAATAAAACATAAATAAATAACACTCAAAAATATTATTGAGAAATTTAGATTGAGAATTTTAAACAATATAACATAAGTTTAAAAAAAAAAATTCAGAGTAAGAAAATATATATCTATGTTATATTAAAAGAGAACTAGTATTAAAATATTAAGTCAATTGACAAGTTAATAAAAAGTCACATTAGTAAATGTATAGTACTAATTACTTGCTAATTTAATAAAGAATAAATGAGAAACAAATAATTTATTTGATTACTATATGATATGTATCCTTTGATTTATAGTTTTTGTTATATTTTTGCACACTATATTAAATAATAAAATAACATAATATTTATAAAAATAATATCATATATTTGATCATAATTTCATAAAAATGTTATAAAACAATAAAAGGAGAAGAAGAATATTGCACAAAAAAGTAGAGAGAGGGAGAATTCTTATTGATTTGGAATGAATTACAATAGAATAGAACACCTCTATTTATAGGGGAAAAGTGACTTAGCCACAAAGCAACAAACCCTAAAATCTCTCTAAAATATATACATTCACCTTGAATACAATTTATTTATAACACTCTCCCTTGAATGTCTATTCAATAGATAATGTGCCTCGTTAAAACCTTAACAAAAATAAAACCCATTGGCAAAAAATTCTAGGGAAGGAAAAAGAGTACAAATATCAAATAATACGCCTTTTGGTTGTCTCATTAAAAACCTTGCAAGGAAAACGTCAATGGGACAAAACCTTATAAAGAAAAAAGAGTACAACGCGTATGAACTCCCCATGATGAAACAATCAATTCACATCTTTGAGCATTCGCATTCCAATCTTGTGTACCATCTTCAAAAGATCGTTGGTAGAGATTTGATAAACAAATCAACCATATTAACTTGAACGAATTTGTTTTACCTTGAAATCATCATTCCATTGTCTTCATATGATCTTGTTGGAATCGTTGTTTCAATATCTTCACATAGGGGAAAAGACTTTTGCTATCGTATTATCATACTTATAGTTATATCAAGACACATATGTGCACAAATTGCACTTGAGACGTGGTAATTCATGACCAAAAAAATCTCCAAGAATTGCATATGCTATCAGCATTTTAAATCGTTCATGGATTGCCATGTATAGTCAAATAAGCCATATAAATAGATTTTAGATTTGCATTAAGTTTTCATGTCATGCCAGACATATAAGATACATGAAAGTGATTGCACACACCATTGACTTTATACTTTTGAGTATTTGAACTACATGTCCCAAACTACATGTATTTCATATGAAACCAATTCTATTCGAATTGTGTCTCTTCCATTTGGCCAATATTTTTGTGTATGTTTTCGACATAAAGATCCTCATCTACACTTAGTGCTATCATAGATGTTGTCGACAAACATTTATATCGGTTCTAATATTTTTTTCATAAGACATAATATAGATCTTCATTTATTTTAGGTATCTGAACCTCTCCTGAGGTTTTATAAAATGTTATGTAATGTACTCTTCTAGATCACTTGCCTCTTTATTATGATCATTTTGATCATTTGCTCATCTTCTTTATCAAGAATTTTAATTGGTATCGATTTGTTTAGCCACTTCAGGCGTATCATAGACTTTATCCTTCTAGTACTTATTCTAATAGGAGCATTTGCAGTGAGAACATAGTTACTTTCTTTGGGTCAGCAAATGCGTCTAGCATGATTTGCAATATTTTGTAGATGAATTATCTTTTTGCGAACTTCAAGTTCATATTATCTTCGAGGACCTAGAGGTACAAATGATAATTTATTCCACGTAAGTTTTTCTCAACTGTTTATCCTATCTCCCCCTCATGTTAAAAAAATCAACTTGCTTCCTCAACTTTGTAAACCCACCTTTGTGCGATATAGTGTTAATCAAAATATACACTGCACATCAATAATAATAAGATGAAATTATTTGGTTCCTGAACCTGAACCACTTGTGAAGGGAGAATGTAATATACTTTCGTATATAACACATATCAAACTAATATAAAAAACTTTGTTCTCATAAAAAATAGTTTAGCTACTAAGTGGAGACACTCAATAAATTATTTTGCCAAACTAACTGTGATGTAAATCAACTTATGAAGATGAACTGTCTTGAATAGAAAATCTGGAAATTATGCTATAAATTAAATTATTGAGCAAGTTACCTCGCAAACACCACATTGCGGTTAATAATAATCGTACATGTAACCATCTCATAGATGCATCTTATGTAGTATACATTGTGGGTGAATGAGCCAATATTCATCTTTGATATTTCCAGCATTTATGGGATTCAATCCGAATTTTAGTTGGTCTATTAATTAATGAGAACAAGCAACATAAGAGAATTCGTAAAGAACTTTCTAGTTCTTTAATATTTACCCATGTGAAATTCTCTTTTATTTTTGCACATCATATTTAAATTAACATGGGTAAACCAATTATGCCAACTGAATAGATTACAATATTGATAAACTTCAAGTTTACACCGTGACGTGTGCAATTATCAATAAACTCCAAGTTTATTATGATATGAGTTTTTATATCAATAAACTTTTATTTTATCGTGACATTTTTTTATTTGTGTAGTACAAACTGAAGAATAAAGTGGGTAACTTTTCACATTCATATTACCCGGCTACAAGTTGTAGTAATAAAAGATATGAAAATTTTTCTTTATTTATAGTCTCAATATAACCAAAAGACCACTTTCGCAAATACTTTAGAAACTCAATAAGTTTATTTGACACTTACTACAACACACCTCATTGATAATCAATTTTATTTCTCCAAAATAGTACAATTGGTTCTCCAGAACTCTCAATTATTTTTGCACTATCATATATTCTTCAAACATATATAGGGTGAATATCTCTTTCAAAGAGAAAGTTATACCATTATGGTCATGGTCAAAATTATATGTAAGATCTTTTTCTTGCATTACTGTTGTCCTTTAATAATCACATTGCCAAAATATTTTGGCGTATAATACGTACGTGACCAATGACCATTCATGCCATAATAATGACATTATTTTCTTATTTCATCCCAAACCTCCTTCTAGAGGTGAGTACGGTATATTCACTACCATTAACACGTTTATATTCTTCCAAGAATGAGTATGTATTCATAAATCGCTTGTTCTTACAATCACATCATGGATGGACCATAATCATCTATATGTACTTTACAAATCTCATGTCAAATCGATGACAAACATTACTTTTACAGAGTGAAGGATTATTCTCCTTGGTAATCTTTCTATTCCATTACTTTTGATAGAAAATAGGCATATACGCAACGGAAGCAATCACCCAAGACCAAATAATCTTACATGTAAACTAGATAAATATAATCATTAACGAGATAGAAACACTAACCTCTTGAAGTTACTGCACAAATCTTCAATGATATTCGCGCTATCCAGGTCTACGGTCTTCTACTGTGTATCCTGAATTTCTACCGAACGTGATACTTGAGTGGCAAGTATTTTTATTCAAGAAAAATAGTATCCTTTTTGTCAAAAACGGCCAAGAACATAAGCTCACTTTTGTCTTTATTTTTGCTTCTGTTTCACGTTTTTCTTTTTTCTTTTCCTTTTTGGCTACAAAAGAAGCTAAGCTCTCTTTCTCTTTTCACGTTTGTTTTTTCTTTCTGTTTCTTTCAGTTTTTTTTTTGCTTTTGGTTCATACAATCCCAAAGTGTTTTGCACGTAATCTTATATCAGAAAAAACAGACAAAACCAACTCTATTTTCTTTTAGTCGAAAACAAGACCAAAATTATTTTGGAGTCTTATTCCTCCTAAAACCATGTGGCCAAAAACGTGTAGGAATCTACTACGCACCAAAATGTGTAGCAGTCTCCTAACCCACCAAGGATACTATTTTCTTATTTAATTTCCTCGTTCTAGAATATTCAGGCACAGTAGGGACCACAGATTTAATAACGAGGCTTCCTATTGTGGTATTAATTCGGAATATGAATGAATTAATCCTCGTTCAATAAATTACAATTTATTCCACTAGAAAATTGTAATTGTACTCCTCAGTTTAATTTCGAAATCATTCATTAAAACTTATTTAACTCTCCGTGTTAAGATTACAAATACCAATCAGATAAATTAAATTACTGACAATTTAATTTATCGACTAATTTAATCCTTTATACTTCCGCTTAACTTATTTCATGTGACGGATACAAAATCCACCTGCAGGGTTTTCACATGAAAACTTTCAAGCATCCATAAAGGGGTATCATCAATCTCAATGGTCAAGACACGGATTCTGTCAACTAATTATTATTTCACAAATGCACTTTGTCATTATTCAATTTACCAGGAATACATTAACTCGCAGTTGAGTCGTACCTTTTAATAAATCAAAATAATGAATGAAGCACATTGATCATAATAATTATATCAAGATTAAGAGTATAAGAACATTCAATGAGCTAGAGAGGTAGTTTTATATATTCAGTACAAAAACACTTATCTCTACTTGGTCCGTTCAATACACAAAAATGTACTAGCATAAGAAGTCGGAACTAAACCATTCCCATAATCAAGATAGATTATAATTTAATCTTATGCTACAATCATCAAGATGCTTTGCCCAGTTTCATCTTTGATTGTGAACATTAACTTTATAACTTATAAGAACCGACAATTTAATCTTCCGCGCATGAGCTAAAGCTCCATACACTAAATCGTCTACTATATAAGTAAAGGGCACACATATGAACAAATGATCTATTTGAATTAAGATTTCATTGAATTGAATAAATAAATAAATAATTATTCCAATAAATAAAACATAATACTATAATCAAACCACATGGTTAATAGTATATCCTAACAATCTCCCACTTAGACTCATAACCATGCATCTACAACTCTAATACCCATTTCTTCCACATGCTTGTCAAAAATCTTCTGCGGCAAGCTTTTGGTAAACGGGTCTGTCAAATTGTCCGCTGATGCAATCTTCAAAACTTTTACCCTCCCCTCTGAACAATGTCACGAATTAAATGATATTTACACTCAATATGTTTACTCCTCTTATGGCTTCGTGGTTCCTTCGAGTTTGCAACCGCACTACTATTATCACAATAAAGTATAATTGGTGCTTGTACTGAAGGGACAACACCAAGCTCTTTCAGGAAGTTCCCAAGCCAAACAGCCTCCTTGGCAGCCTCAGAGGCAACCACATATTCGGCTTCCATGGTGGAATCAGCAACACATTATTGCTTAATACTCCTCCAAGATATGGCTCCTCCTCCTAAGGTAAACACATTTCCTGAGGTAGATTTTCTAGAATCTTTATCTGACTGGAAATCTGAGTCTGTATACCCAATGGGTACAAGATCGCTTGAGTTAAAAACCAGCATATAATCCCTAGTCCTTTTCAGGTACTTGATTATATGCTTAACGGCAGTCTAATGTTCTCTCCCAGGATTAGACTGAAATCTGCTAACTATGCCAACAGCAAAGCAGATGTCAGGTCTAGTACATAGCATTGCATACATAAGGCTCCCTACAGCAGAAGCATAAGGGACCGCCTCCATCTTCTCTATCTCATCAGTCATTTTAGGAGACTGATCCTTGGACAGAGTGATTCCATGCCTAAAAGGAAGGAATCCTTTTTTGGAATCTTGCATGCTAAATCTGGCGAGGATAGTATCAATATAAAGTGCTTGAGACAAGCCTAATATCCTTTGCTAGCGATCTCGCGTGAGCTTGATCCCAAGGATATGAGCTGCTTCTCCCAAGTCCTTCATATCAAAGTGTGAGGACAACCACTCCTTGACTGAAATCAACATGCCCACATTATTTCCTATGAGCAAGATATCGTCTACATACAGTACCAAAAATGCTACTTTTTCTCCATCCCATTTTTTATTTTTCTTATAGATCCATCTACAGCCAATAGGTTTGACTCCCGCAGGTGGTTCCACAAGATCCAAGACTTTATTGGAGTACATAGACTCCATTTCAGATTTCATAGCAGTAATCCATTTTTCAGCATCTAAATCCTGTAGTGCTTCGTCGTAATTTAGAGGTTCTGTAATAGTATCTTCAGGGATCCTATCGTAGGATTCTCCCAAGAGTACATACCGAGAAGGTTTTTTAATAATTCTCCCACTACGACGAGACACTACAGGTGCATTTTCGTCGACGACATTATCTTGAAGAACTGGGTGCTCAACGTTAGTCTCCTCACCTAGTGGTGCCAGGATTTCATGAGCTTGTTCTTCAATTTCAGGTTGCACAATCGCAGGTTGCTCAACATTACTCCCACTGCTTTGGGGCAGCGAGATGTTGGGCAATGCCTCTTGTGCATCCTCTTGCCTATTGACATTCCTCCCACTACGAGAACACAGTGGTATATCAATACTGGCTGTTGGGATGTGTCTTGGAGATGGATCATTTGTTATTTCTTTGCTCAATTCATGCAAAACTAGTTTGCTTCTAGGAACATGGTTTATTAAATAATCCTCTTCCAGAAACTTGGCATTTGTCGTAACAATTACCTTCTTTTCTTTTGGACAATAAAATAAACCTCCCTTTGTTCCTTTTGGATATCCAATAAAAACGCACACTTCTGTCCTCGATTCCAATTTATCTGTTTTCCCTTTCAACACATGTGCTGGACAACCCCAAACTCGAATATGCCGCAGACTGGGTTTGCGCCCAGTCCACAATTCTGTTGGAGTCAAAGATACTGACTTGGAAGGAACCAAATTTAGAATGTAATTAGCCGTTTCTAAAGCATATCCCCAAAAGGATGATGGCAAATCGGAATAACTCAACATTGATTTGACCATTTCCATAAGGGTTCTATTTCTTCTTTCTGCTACACCATTTTGTTGTGGTGTTCCTGGAGCAGATAATTGAGACGTTATTCCACAATCTGATAAGTATCTAATGAATTCCGCAGAAAGGTATTCACCACCGCGATCAGATTGTAGTGATTTGATATGTTTATCATGTCATTTCTCCGTTTCTGTCTTAAATTCTTTGAATTTCTCAAAGCATTCAGACTTACGGCGCAACAAATAAATATATCCGTATTTAGAGTAGTCATCTGTGGAAGTCACAAAATACTCAAAACCACCTCTTGCTTGTATATTCATAGGTCCACAAAAATCGGAATGGATTAATTCTAACTTATCACTGGCTCTATTTCCTTTAGAAGGGAAGGGTCTCTTGGTCATTTTTCCTTCTAAACAGGATTCACATGTTGGTAGTGCCTCCACTTTCAATGAACTCAGGGGTCCATCAGAAACCAACCTTGATATCCTATTTAGATTTATATGACCTAGACGTAAGTGCCATAAATAAGTTTGACTCAATTCAGAAATACGCTTTCTTTTATGTGACAGGCCAACGTTATTTAGCTCTTTTGGTTGTATGATTTCAGGAGGAATATTAAGTATAAACAAATCATTTACTCTAGCAGCAGTGTAAATAAAAAGTCTATTATACTTAATAATAGCAGAGTTATTAATAAAAAAGACATTATAACCAGCATCCATTAATCTAGAAACTGAAAGCAAATTCCTTCTAATGGAAGGTACATATAAAACGTCTTTTAAATTCAAAAAAATAGTTCATTTTTACATTTTTAATCTTTAATTCTTAGTTTATTATTCTCTTAGAATTAAGTGTCGTTTATAATTTTTATAATTAGTTTAATTTCACATTTAGGTAATTTAGGATTTTTAACTATTAGGATTTTTAATTTATAATATAAAAAAAAGAGAAAATTAAAAATAGAAAAGAAATTAAAGATAAAAACAAAAGAGAAAAAGAAACTCGGATTGGGCTTGTAACTAAAAATCAGACGAGCCCAAAACGTTTTCTTTTAAATTTTGACCAGACCAGCCCAAATTTAGTTTCCCAAACCCGGTCCAATTCCCCTTACACCCAAACGACGCCGTTTGTTTAAGTCTTGATCTGAGCCGTTGATTCCAGGTGATCCAACGGCTCACAACTGATCCCCCCACGCCTATATATGTGTCCGAACTTACCCCCTACCCCTATTTCATCGTCTCTCACACCCTAGCCAGAAACCCTAATCAGCCGCCCCCAAATTCCATTGAAGAACACGGCGGCATACCACCCAAACCGCCCCCAAATCCACTCAAAATCACACCCTAGGACCACTATCGTCCCCTCACCCCAAATCCTCACTCCGCTTTCGTCAAAACCCCCTAGAATCCTTTCAATTTCAGATCGAAAAATGAAACCCTAAAAGTTTCAAAACTTCTGAATCGAAGTTTTCAAGTCGATTGAAGTCAAGGTCGACTTTATCCGTGTGTTCTCAACGAGAACACACGGATAAGGTCAAGCTTGGCTAAAAATCAAGGTTTTTGAAGATTTTTTAAGCCCACTGGTCCAAGGTATGTCCTCATTTTTCTTTTTCATTTTTGTTTTTTATTTTATTTTATTTATAGTGTTCTCATCTTCTACCCCTTCTTTAGTTTTTCAGTTTTAATTTTCAATTTTTGTCAAAGAATCCATGTCTGCATGTTAAGCTTAGGGTTTTAATCGCCTGTTCTTCTTTGGTATTCTGTTGTTTTACTTCCCGTTGGGCCCAAATCAATCGAGTCGTCAAGACTCTGTGAAAGGCAACGGGTAAAATAAATGTGTGTCTGAACTGGGCTTTTAAAATCAAAAGCCCTAGAAGAAAAGGGTTTGATTTGGATTCATTAGTGTTTGGAATTGGGTCGACTCGACCCGTTAGGTTGACAAAGTAAAATCAGTGTTGCAAAGGGGTAATCTAGGTAATAGTTAATAGGGAATCTGTCAGTAACAGATTATGAAGCTTCTGAGAAGCTGCCTCTAGGACTAAACAGAAATCTGTTATCAAATGTAGGGGTAGCTAAGCTAAACTAAAATTTTGGAAAAGGATTAAAATGTAAAAAAAAAAAAAAGAAGAAAAAAAAAAAGAAACGAATCTGTCAGTAACAAACTAACAGATTGCCTATAAAAGCATGTGTATTTTGGCATTAAAAAAAAAGGAGGAGGATTGAGGGAACACACGGATTTTAGGGATAGATTTTGAGAGTGGGGAAAATACATTCTTTGAGTGAATATTAGAGTGAGGAAGATATAGAAGATTCAGAGTTCTCAATTAAAAATCTTCTTTGAAAAATTCCGAAAAGCAAAAGATGATTAGGAACTGGTTTTGATTTCTGGTTCTCATATTCATTAGGTTCATTGTCAATCAAAACTATCTGAAAATGTATTCTGGTTTTGCTGCCAAATCTGTTACTGTTCGATTGTTGCTGTTAGAGTGCTGACTGCTGCTCTTTTACTTTCTTCCCCTTTTAATAGTCAGGTACACATCTCAAGTCTCATTGTTTGTGAAATCAATTTGAAGAATGAAATGGAAGAAGAAAGTTTAAAGTTTAGCATGTACTTGTCTGACAGTATTTTCTTCTTCCTTAGCCAATCTATTATGTTTATTGGTTTAGTTAAATGTTGTATTAAATAGATGAACTGCTATTGTATATTATTCAATATTATTGTGAAAATTAGAGATTAACTTGTTTGGTTGAGTAAATAGCGATTGTATTGGACTATATGGCACTTGGACTATTATAGCATATACAACACTTGTTTGGATCAAATGGGTAGTTTACTTATTCTGATTTCTTGTTAGTTTCACACCCTTAGGCAAATACTATTAATTGTTCTAGCGAAATATGGTCAAATGATATTTGTGTTCGTTTAGAAAGTTTAATAGTTTAGAAGATGCCTGTTTTAATGTTGAATTACAGAAAGTTCGTATATAGGTTTATGAATCCAAACTGTATTGGGTAGGATAAAGAGCGTCTAATTGGAGTTTTAGGTTCCAACATTGTCTGTTGTGATTAGGAAAATTGGATGTAATCTTGAGGGCTGATTATTCATGTGAATGTTGAGAGCATATCGGCTTACAGGCCAATGCTTTTTGTTTGTCTCTGATTACCTTCGCGGTGCTCCTGGGAATCGAACTCAGATTTGGGGCTTTGGATGTTTGACGCCTTGAAATTTGGGCTCGTAATTGAGCCTGAATGGGAGCAGTATCGTTTGGCCTTTTGGTCCTGCCGTTTAAATTTGACGCCCCATTCAAATACGGTTGCTGAATTTCATTTGGGCTGGCCCAATGCATAAAAACCACAAACAGTCTCAGTAGTCATATAAATATGATTCTAATAACCTTAGGTTCGAGAAATCCTTTTAATTATAGAGATGAGCCATACAATTAACAACGATCACCATGACCCTCTTAATAGTTAAATACAAATTTAAAAGCAATTAATTCTTAAGTGCCTTAAACTTTCGTAGTTTGCTTTTAGGCGCTATTAATAAACCATTGTGACTATGGGTACGGTTCCCGTGACATAGTAACAATGCCAATTTCTGGGGCGCCTTTCAGGTAACCCGATTTTAACAACTTCAAATAATAAAAGCTTTGAAATAATTCGAGGTGCGCCGTGCTGGATAAAATCTCAAAAATGCATGGCCCTTATTTAATTAATATTAAAATCTTTAGAAAATCGAGGCGCGCTATTCAGCAAATTTTCATGGCCCTCAAAAAGATAAAAATGCATAGTTACTTTAGGCGCATTATTTTAATTCATTTTCCTAATTCGGGCACGCATTTATGCGACCCAAATCCAAATCTCAACGTTAAATAAAATGCGTTATGGATTACAAGTGCATTTATGTAACGTGGCTCATGACACATTTTAAATGACGTTGCAGTATTTAAACGAAAGCGGTTGAAGATAAAATATACCATAGGCTAGGAACATGTATTAAAATCAGATAATAAGCCGATTATAATAGTTGAGCAACCGTGCTAGAACCACGGAATCCGGGGGTGCCTAACACCTTCCCTCGGGTTAACAGAATTCCTTACTCAGAATTTCTAGTTCGCAGACTTCACAAGGAAAGTCTAAATTTTCCTCGATTTGAGATAAAAAAATAAACTGGTGACTTAGGATACCAATCAAAATATTCCAAGTGGCGACTCTAAAAATAATAAATAAATAATCTCATTTCGAATAATGTCACTTTAATTAAAAAAATTCTCTTATATACTCCTCGGGGGTGTGTACAAAAGGAGGTGTGACACCCATTCTTGAAATATCCAAGAGTATCTACTGCTATATGGGAACTTATGTAACTCATATTGTGCTCAAGCTCTCACCTCGAGCCAATGCATGCAGTTTCGGTTTTTCTAAAGCTTTAAGCTTGGGTTATACTAAATGAACTAGCTCAAGATTTATAAAAACTCCTAATTGATAAATTCTTTGTAACCAGCTCACAGAGAGATTCAGTAACCGAATTACCGGAATAAGCTTGATATATCAGTTTTGGTTATAATAACAGAAGAAGCAATCCTGATCCTAATATGTTTTGCTTACATCAAGTAACTGATATAAACGGCCAAGAATGCATCCGTTCGTGGAGATTCTAATGTGCATCCTAATTCGTTTTGTTGCATATCATATAACTTTTCGTGCCTTGTCATAGTCTTTTATGTCAAGGTCCTTAACTGCTCCGATTGTGTCAGTTCTTGTCATCTTCCTTATTTTTCACAAGTGTGCTTTTAGTGAGTTCAAATCATTTGCCCTATGTTGATTTATCTGTTTCTATCCATGTAGATATCTACTGATAATTCTTTTGCAGATATTTGTTTCTTCATATTTGGCCTTTTGATTCCTCATGGACCATGGCTGAAATCCAGTACCAAATGGGAATACCAGTGTAACTCTTAGGTTGTTTTCTCTTTAGAGGATTTGATGAGAGGGAAACAGTGGCATTCCTTGGTAATCTTTCTGATCTCATTACTTTAGTCTTCATGCACTACACCTTATCTTTGGAAAATACATTGATTGACAAATTTCTGTTCTTTTCTTCTTACACCTGAAGGGGGACATAACATTGGGAAGAATGGTTGTGAATTCATCAGCCAAGGCTTAGTAATTTCAAGAGGACTGGTATGCCTGATCCGATGATTCCTTCTTACTTTCTTGAAGAGTTTATACAGAACTAACCAGACAATAGCAGCACCATCAAAGATATCTTCAATGAACCTACAGCTAGGAGTCTGAGTGAGTCAAAGCTATCACCATCGACATAATAAATGCACTTTATGCTATAATATCGAGCATAATAACATAATAAATGCAATTTAAGTATGATTTCACTAGTACTTATTACAAATTAAATTTTTGCAGTATGCTAAAAATATTCTTTCAGATTTCTTTACCTCTTTCTTATGGATGGTCAAAACGTTGTGATCTTCATCATTTTGAGTTTTTTTCTTCTTCAAGATAGTGTATTCTCTCATCCACTAGCTTTAGCATTATGCTGTATAGCCGATATTCATGTCTATATGGAAATTTCATTGCTTGGATCTTCATTTGATATTCACTACTATAAGACTTTGATGAGGCAGGGATTCTTTTAGCTAATCAATTGTTGATAGCTAATGAAAAATCTGCTGCAGTGGTAATCTATTATGCTTTGGACAATTTGACTATATTTTAGGCAGATTTGCGCATTTCATGGCTAAAATGTCAAATCTTGGTGTTCTTACTTGGATCCATAGGAGAAGTTTGGCTCAGTTGCTCCCATCTGAATTTTAGTTAATGAGAATTACTGATAGTTCAAATGGCCAAAATCGACAGTAAATTGGTTTAGTTTTCTTTGTTTCTTGTTCTAATTTCTTAATTATGTTTATAAGATTTATCCACTCCATTTATTTTCAGGATTGTAATGCAGCTGTTCTGCTAACTTACAGTAACGAGAATGGGACTGTTGAACGTGAAGGCATATCCTGGAGTTGTCTCTTGTATATATCCAGTATCCTAATATAGTCTTATCCTTTGTTTCTTATAGTCCAGCAGCTTAAGTTTCTTTATTGATTTCTTTATTCTTACTCTTAATACTTTTTTCTATTTACATGAGTCCGTTTTGTGTTCCGTGTTTAAGCAGCAGCTCTCTTGCTCGGACCCCAAAAAATGTTGCCGTGCCCATGTCGGATCCTCAAAAAATGCATAGCTTTTGGAGGATAAAAACACCTTATCATATTTTTGAAGAGTTCGAGCAAACATAGAGAGGCAGTTAGAGAGAATAAACTCCGGCCACGGAAGCTTTGATGCGAATTTGCTTTGAGCAAAAGCCTATGTGATACTAGGACAGATTTTGCTCATACAACGGCTAAAATTCAAATCTTGAAGACAACTAGTAACATCATGCATAAACGAGAATATTAAAAATCATAAAGGAGAATATATCAAGATTTCTGATTTCGTTTAACCTTATTTTCTTGAAGTACCCCCGAAGTTATCAAATCTTGTCGACTGAGGAAACATGAAACTATAATTACTCTTCTTGCGTGGATTAAGAAATCAAAGAATTAATTTCCAAGACAACATGCATGAAACTATATTATATCTAGCTAAGAACAACTTTGTTTTGCCAACGAGAACAGGAAGAACGTAAGACCTTACATATTACATTGTTAGAACTGGAGATTAACCTGTGTGGATGTTCATATAATTGAAATCACATCTAAGTGGCGAGGGGTTCTTAACGGACAATGATCTCCCACTCCGCCGCTCAGATACAGCTTCAACCAATGAACTTCAGTCACGTCTCTAAGAAGTAAGTACTGGCTCCGTTTTCTTTCTCTAGGATTCATTTGTGCAATATGTCTATATATAATAAAAAGTAGCACCGCCTGATGGTTCTTTTTATGGAAACTTATGATGGACCGTCTAATGGATGCTTGGTTTTTTTGTTTTTATGGTAACTTATATGACGTAGCACTTCTACAGTTATAAATATTGCATCATAGGAAAAAAAAAAAAACCTCAGAAAAATATCTAAGTGCGATTAGGGCTGCTCGAAAAAAAGGAAGATTAACGGCTAATAAGCTACAAGCTGTATAGGCCAAAATCTTTCAAAATATTTAGCGTAATGGCGTTAAAGAAAGTTATCGGTCGAGCTCGCCCAAGACGCGACGAGGTCAATGGCCGAAGTGCCGACATGAGCTGCGGTCAAGATATCGACAGAGATCGCGGTCAAGATGTCAACAAGGGTCGAGGTCTAGATTGACTATTGATGATAAGACTTGTAACGGCTAATTTGTCAGGATAGGGTACTAAAAGGGAATATTCTAGTGGATATTTCCTGCATTTGTACTATTAGGGTTTCATAGGAAAAAGGCCCCATATATATAGAAAGAAGAGACAATAATAGGGGCATGTAAATATTCATTCTGATTAAGAACATTTTTGAGAGAAGACTCTCTCTCTTGCAAAAACACAAAGATTACCTTTTTACAAATATTCTTGTTCATATATTATTCCTCACTTTTCCTTCGGATCCGAGGATTGTTCTTGCGAAACTCGGATCTATCTGCCATTCATCATTATCTGGCAAAATATGCATCCCACCTATCCATTATTGGGTGAATCATTCTCTTTATTCACTTAAATGCCATTTATTGTTAGTTATATCACCCTTAATATTCCTGCTTTAAGAGTATTTCACATTTATTGTCACCAACCATTAACGGAATCAGTCCCATCTACTATACGTTTTTGTGCTTAATATCTAGAGTTATTATTCTTAGTTAGAGTAACCCCGTACTGCGTAAATTTAATAGTTTAATCGGAGATTATATTTTTTGGTCAAACAATTTGGCGCCATCTGTGGGGATTTTCTAACTAAGTTTTTTAGTTTCTTCTAGATCTACTATCGGCACGGGCTGCTGATGTAAAAAAAAAAGAAAGAAGAGAAAACGAAAAGAACCTTTTTTTTCCTCTCTGCATGCACAGATCTAACATGACGGGTAGCAGAGAAGAAAGAACGAGAATAATAAGTGACCTCCCAACCAACCTCATGGATATCATCCACGAAAGTCTGAAGCAGTGACGAGGACACAACGCCCAATATCTCCCCTAGGCGAGGTGGATCACCCCCTCCCATTTGCAGCATCACAAAATCCCTTGACAAGACAGCCTCCACATCCGTGGGAGAGGAGATGCCGCCAGCGATAAAGAAACTCCTTGAGGCCTGGCTGACTAATACACTGACCAGCGTCCTCCATAAACCCGTTCAGGACGCGGCCACAATAAATGCGAGGACCTGTGCTGCACTGCGAGCGAACGAGCAACATGATTAACCCCCCCCCCCCCACCCGTGATGACAGGTATCACTCCCAATGTTGTTAACAGTGCAGGCGATGACGCTCTCACAACCATTCTGAAAAGGATAGAGGAAATGGAAAATGAGAACAAGGTACTTCGGGATCAGATGAGAGAGCACCAAGAAAGGGTCAGTAAAATACCGGGCGCTCCTGAGTTATTGCCGAAGAGAGATGCCGGTCGGTTCGTAGAGCAGCCGCACAGTGATAGTCCTGCCCCACGTGCCATACCGAAGACTTTCAACATGCCGCCTTACCTGAAAATATACGATGGCACAACCAACCCCGAGGATCATGTGACCCACTACGTAGCCACCGTGAAAGGCAATGACCTCGGCAAAGAACAAGTATCCTCCATTCTACTGAAGAAGTTCGGCGAAGCCCTCACGAGAGGGGCATTAACCTATTACTCGCAACTGCCAGCTCGTTCCATTGAAACCTTTGAGGAAATGGCCGATAAGTTCATGACGGCCCACGCCGGTGCCAAGAAGGCCGAGGCAAGAGTGAATGATATCTTTTCTATCAAACAGTCCCCGGGAGAAGGACTGAGGGACTTCCTCGCCCGTTTCAACTGAGTGAGAATGACTTTGCCCAATGTATCAGAAGGAATGGTGGTAGCCGTTTTTCAAAACGGGCTGAACAGGAATGATTCAAGAGCGACAAGAAAGTTATTAAGTCGGATTATAAAATACCCTCAACAACTTGGGATGAAATACATAATGCATAATGTGCCGAAGTTCGAGCAGACGAAGACGACCTCAATGGCCCGACTCATCGACTGACCTCAACACAAGCAAAATCCAGAAAAGATCGGAGAACTGATATCAGAAGAGATCCAGCGGCCTCACGTCCAAACCAGGAACGACACTCCCATATGTCAGAACTACCGATGTATCCTCACCTCGCCATGAAGAAGGCCCATCCCAATCAAGAATAGGGACTCACCGGAATGATAGAGGTGTGCCCCATTTACTATCCGCTCATAATTTTTGCGTGTCACCTACAGAGATCATCTACGCCTTGGAGAAGCTCGGACCAAAGGTCAAGCGGCCACGAAAGATGAGGTCGGACCCCAATACCAGAAAATCATACCCCCTCTGTGAGTTCCATCAAGAGCGAGGACACAAAATCGCGGACTACATCGCCCTAAGACAGGAGGTCGTAAACGTGTTGCGACAGGGACACCTCAAAGAATTGCTGAGCGATCGGGGAAGGACCAACTTTGCCAGGGGACGCGAACAACATCAACGGCCGCCGAAGCCGCCCTCGCCAGCCCGCACCATTATGATCATCGGCGGTGGAGACAATGCTTCCCTCAACAGCGTGAAGTTCACCACGACCCACAAGCTCAAATGGTCGGTCACCCACGAACAGTATGATGAACTCAAAGAAAGTATCACCTTCGATAAGTCAGATACTGACGGTTTGGTATTCCCTCACTATGACGCTCTTGTTATTACCTTACGAATTTTAGATACCGACGTAAGACAAATTATGGTAGATGCGGGAGCTGCGCGTTTATTATCCATCCCTGAGTACTCACACAAATGAAACTCGAGGACAAGATAGTACCACACTGCATCACACTAACAGGCTTTAACAATGCAGTTGAACGAACATCTGGCGAGATCACACTCCGCGTCCTGGCGGGTGGCATCACTCTGGAGACCACATTCCACATCATGGACCAGGACACGGCATACAACGCCATAATAGGGCAACCGTGGATACACTCCATAAGAACCATATCCTCCAGCTTGTACCAAGTCATCAAATTTCCAACTCCATGGTGCATATTCAATATACACGCACATCCCAAGAGTGTTACCGCATCGCCCTAGACTGCATGGCCACCCAACAAATAAGAGATAAAGAGAAGGAAGCATAGTAATCAATAGGGTCGAGGTTGGTAGGCGACGACATCGAGGATGTCATTAGAGACCCCGATGTGGCCGAGGCGGTAGGATCGACCATAGAGGACCTCGACCCCGTTCAGCTAGACATCAACAACCACAACAAGAAAGCTTACATCGGCTGCAAACTCCAAGAACCAGGTAAGTTTAGCAAATTTCTAATTACTAATGCGGACTTGTTTGCTTTTAACCATGCAGATATGCAAGGTATCCCAAAGGAGATCGCCACACACAGATTGAACGCCAATCCACTCTACCCCTCGGTAAGGCAGGTTCGACGTAAGTTCAATTCCGCGATCAATGACGTAGTGCTTGAAGAAGTGGAAAAGTTATTGGAAAATGGCTTCGTCAGAGAGTCGAAGTACCCCCAAAGGGTTGCCAACGTGGTCATGGTGAAAAAGAAGAACGGCAAGTGGCAGATGTGCGTAGGTTTCACCGACCAGAACAAACTTGCCCCAAGGATTCATTTCCACTACCTCATATCGACCAGCTCATCGATGCGACATCCGGGCATGAGTTGCTGAGTTTCTTGGGTACCTACTCGGGCTACAACCAGATCCTTATGGAGGAAGAGGACCAAGAAAAGACCACCTTCATCGCCCACCAGGGGACGTACTGCTACAGGGTCATGCCTTTCAGATTGAAAAATGCGAGGGCAACTTAGCAAAGGCTGGTAACGAAGATGTTCAAAGAACAACTCGGAAAAACGATGGAGGTATACATCGACGACATGCTGGTCAAGTCCAAAAAGAAAGAAGACCACATCGACCACTTAAGATAAGCCTTCGGCATACTCAGGCACTACGACATGAAACTGAACCCCAAGAAATGTACATTCGGCGTGGCCTCAGGAAAGATCTTGGGTTTCCTAGTGTCGCAGCAGGATATCGAGGTCAATCCCGACCAAATCAAGGCCATCGAGGGTATACTCGAGCACTTGACCACCAAAAAGCAAGTCCAGAAACTGACAGGCCGTATTGCTGCTCTATCAAGGTTCATCTCACGATCCTCCGATAGGTGCCACAAGTTCTTCAACGTACTCAAAAGGGAGAACAGCCTCAAATGGACCCTTGAGTGCGTCCAAGCGCTGAAGGAGCAAAAGGCGTACCTAACCTTGCCATTGTTGCTCTCAAAAATGGAACCAGGACAGCCTCTCCTCGTCTATCTCGTCGTGTCCTAAGTAGCTGTAGAGTCTTAGTCCAAGAAAATAAAAGTACGCAATCTCCCATCTATTACATTAGCAAGACACTAGTCGACGCCGAGACGATGTACGCCCCATCTTGAAAAGTTGGCCTTGGCCTTAGTCACGTAATCTTAGACCGTATTTCCAATGTCACCCCATCTCGATCGTCACGACTTTCCCCTTAAGAAGCATTTTACACAAATCCGAACTTTCGGGAAGATTGGTCAAATGGGCCATCGAACTAAGCAAGCACGATATAACATATCAACCGTGAATGGCGATAAAATCTCAGGTCCTCGCCGACTTCAGTGCGCACATACGGCCCGAAGTGGAAAAGGAAGTCGTCTACGCTTCTTCCGAAATACACGACCTCTGAGTCCTATACACCGACGATGCATCTAACACATTGGGGTCCGGGCTGGGACTCGTACTTGAAGTCCCAATAGGCGAAGTGATTCGCCAGTCCATAAGGTGCCTGGACTTGACTAACAACGAGACTAGCACTCAAATACGGGGCGAAGCGGATAAGGCTGCGCTGCGATTCTCAGCTCGTGGTCAACCAAGTCACAGGGACTTTCCAAATCAAGGATCAAAGGTTATAAAAATACCATACTGAAATCTGCAAACTACTACTCGAGTTTGACGATTGTCAGCTCGACCGGATTCCCCTAGCACAGAATGTCGAGGCAGACGGCCTCGCCAAATTAGCAGCAGCCACCAAAAATATCACAACCGGAGACCAAAATGTGGTCCACCTCCTCAACTCGTCTATAGACCAAATTGAGGTAAGAACCATAAACTTAACTTGGGACTGGTGCAACCGCATTATTACATATTTGCAGGAAGGCATACTCCCCAATGATAAAAAAGAGGCCAAGAAGTTGCGAATGCAAGCGGCCAGGTACAACATCGTTTACCACAACCTGTACAAAACATATGGCGGCCCTTTGCGAAAGGCTTGGGCCCAAATCAGACGTTGCGCATCCTTAAAGAAGTGCACGAAGGCCAATGTGGAGCTTACTACGGCAATCGAGCTTTGGTCAGGTGCCTCATACGAGCAGGATACTACTGACCCACCATGAAAAAGGAGGCTGCAAATTTCGTGAAAAAATATGATCAATGCCAGAAGTACGTCCCAATGATCCACCAAGCAAGCGAACACCTACACCAGTAACTTCCCCTTAGCCATTCATCATATGGGGAATGGATATCGTGGGCCCCCTCCCGGCCAGACGAGGTAGTACGATTTCTCTTGGTTTTAACTGATTATTTCTTTAAATGGGTGGAAGCAGGAGCATTTCGCCCAAATACGCGAATAAGAAGTAATCGCCTTCATATGGAAGAACATCATATGCCCGTTTTGGTCTCCCCAAAGAAATCAGCTGCGACAACGAACCTCAATTTGCAGGAAAGAAGGTCGCTGACTTTTTTGAAAAATGGCACATCAAAAGAATTCTGTCGACGCCTTACCACCCCCGGGTAACGGACAAGCGGAGTCCTCCAACAAGTCAATACTGAACATCATGAAGAAGAAGCTCGAAGACGCCAAGGGACTGTGGCCGGAGATATTACCAGAAGTACTCTGGGCCTACCGAACAACGCCAAAAACGAGCACAGTGGAAACGCCATACTCGTTAGTATATGGGACTGATGCAGTAATACCAGTCGAGGTCGGGGAGCCCAGTCTAAGACACTTCCGCGAAAGCGGACCCCAGAACGATGACAGTAGAAGGCAGGAACTCAACGAAGTCGGGGAACGAAGAGATATGGCCTACGTAAGAATGGTTGCCCAAAAGCAACAAGCAGAACGCTACTATAACAAGAGGGCAAAGATCAGGCCACTTAAAGTCGGGGATTACATGCTTAAAGCTAAAACACAAGCAATCAAAGACCCACGGGAAGGAAAACTAGGAATAAACTGGGATGGCCCCTACAAAATCACGGCAGCAGCAAGCAAAGGGTCATTCACACTAGAAACAATGGAAGGAAAACGACTACCAAACAACTGGAACATTACACATCTCAGGTACTTCCACTTTTAAAGGACGAGGTCCCCAAAGTCGCACTCTTTTTCCCTCACTCGAGTTTTCTCCCAATTAGATTTTCTCAAGGAGATTTTTAACAAGGCGATGACGTGGATACTTCAGGATTGAAGTGCGCACAGACGAAGACACTGGACGACCAGTTAATTGCTCGATCTCTCACTATTTTTCCAACTCGACCAATGAAAGGACTAGATAGACCGTGAGTGGGACTGAACTACCAGCCAGCGCCTAGAAAGCATGTAAATCTCTCCAAGAATATGAATAAAGAACAAGTACCTGAAGTTTATTTCTGCTCTCCCCAAGCAAAGGTTACATTTGACCTCATTTGAATTAGCACCTACTCGGCCCACGACCTCAATTAATTACAGGTTACATTCGACCTCATTCGAATTAGCACCTACTCAGCCCACGACCTCAATTAATTAAAGTTTACATTCGACCTCGTTCGAATTAGCACATACTCGGTCCACAACCTTAATTAATTAAATGTTACATTCGATCTCATTCAAATTAGCATCTACTCGACCCACAGCCTCAATTAATTAAAGGTTGCATTCGAACTCGTTCGAATTAGCACCTACTCGGCCCACGGCCTCAATTAATTAAAGGTTACATTCGACCTTGTTTGAATTAGCACCTATTCGGCCCACGGCCTCAATTAATCAAACGTCATATTCGACCTTATTCGAATTAACACCTACTCGGCTCGAGGCCTTAACTAAATGAAGGCTACTTTCAACCTCGTTCAAGCTTACTCAAACAAATTTGTTATGACAAAGGCAATCAAGCAACAGATCAAAAAAGCGCACAAACCCGAACAAAGAAAAGGAGTCAGGTACGAATAACTAAACTAACAGTTCATACTTAGAATATTTTTTTGAAAGGCTGCACGCCTACAAAAAGTACACACAAGTCTGCGGCTAAACAATAAAGAACAACTGATCTTCGCCTGGCCCAGCAGTGCCACCAACTTGATCGCCCAAACCGTCTCCACCTATCTCCTCGCCATCACCAGTGGGATATTCATCCTCATACCAGGCATCATGTTCAATCCGATCCACGCTCGCACCTTCATCGTCATTGCCGGCTTCCAGTGTAGCAGGATCATAGCCACAAGCAAACCGAGCTTTACGTGCCTTAGCACGAGCGTCCTCGAAGGCGCCTTTTGAAACAGCCCTCGTCCCCATCAGATCCCTGAATATATCCAGATGGGCCTCGACTTGAATCCACTCCTCGTACAAATCCCGCGGAACATCAGGAAAGGCAGAAGTGCGGGACGAGGACGGCTGAGCCAACAACTGCACCTTCTCGGCCTCGAGAACTGCAACTCGATCACTAAGGCTCGAAGCCTCTTTCTCCAATTCCCCTATCCGCTCATCAAGCCGCTCCTCCCTGAGCTTGGGCGTCTACAACACACTCTCCCGCTCAGAACGAAGAATGCGGATCACGATTGTGAAAGCTTCCGAGCCGACAACTGAGCTAACTCCGCCTTCTCTAAGCCTGCCGCCTTATCAGCAACCTCGCCACTCTGAGCGTCCACTTTGACTTGACACTCCTCGAGCTCGGTGCGCAATGAAACCACCTGGGACTGAAGATCAGCGCACTGAGCCTCAACCCCTTGCTCACCTCGAGTTCTTCTTCTTTGAACCTCAACGCCCCCTCGAGTTTGCTGCATTTTCTGATGACCCTCACCAACTCGTCATCCTTCTCCTTCAGTTCGTCTCGGAGAGCCCAGAAATTTCGGCTCCTACCAAGCCTCCTGCAAAGCACGCGGTGTTATCACGGTATCCGCAATACTTCCGCTCCATCTTCTGAAAAATGGCCTTACGCCTCTCCTCCTGCCGGGCAGTCCCGATCTCCAAATTCACGGTCAGAAAGAAAGTCAGAAAACAAGGAATAAGGACGAAGCCGAGCTCAACAAGAAAAAAGAGCGAAGAAAAAATCAAAAGGCTTACCCTAAGAGCGAGGCCGATTATACTCCTCGACAAAGTAGCATCGTTTAGCTTCTCAAAGGTTTTACCCTCCACATCGGAATAGAGGGGACCAAGAGAATGGACCACGTCATCATTATTCACCAGCAAATCCTGGTCCAAGGGGATCCCAATGGTCCACGTGGTCCCCTCCAATCTCACGTCAAGTCGAGCAAGCCCTTCCCCCATCATCCTCACCTCCTCAGCATCTATATCGGAGCCCGTCACGTAACCTTCTTCGGTTACACTTTTCCCCTTTGTGTCAAAGGAACATAAGCCGCCTTCCTTTTGCGGAATGCTAGAGCAGGAGCCTTCGGCCTTTTCGAAGATCCTCGGGCTGCAAAAGAAAAATTAGAAGATTGTCACTTCCTGCACAAAATCGTAACGAGCAGGCGACCATGAGGTCAAAACGGCATGAACAAAAGATAACAGACGTATAGATAAATACGGATAGACGAACTCACCGGTCACTGAAGGTGCGAGCCCGAATTTCTTGATAAAAGTCGGCATTTCACGAATCCCCACTTTGAGAGGCAAGACCTGGCTGACCCAGTCATGAATATCAGCAACCAAAGGAGGGGCCGAAGTCTCGGCTGCGCAAGGAAAAGACGGAATGTTAGACTACGACTAAAACAGGCAAAACAAACGCTTGATAAGAGATACTTACGGGCATAATTCCAAGCCTCAGGGAATCCGCTCGCGTTGGCCACCATGTCTTTTGTCTTGACGAAGAAGTAGCTGAGCCAGAACCGACGATTTTCTTTGTCATCCATCTTCACTACCAAACTTTTACTTCCTCGGTGACGAAGATGCAGCATCGTCCCCCTATAGAAACTAGAGGCGAAGAGGTGCGTCAGTTGGCGAAGAGAGACCACATGGCTAGCCAACTCTGCATATTTCGTCAACATGCGTATAAGCTTGTAGATGTAAGGGCAGAGTTGGGCCGGGCAGACGCCCTAGTAGCGGCAAAATTCCTCCGCCAATGGGAGAAGAGGAAAGGAATAACCTACATAGGACGGATACGCGTATAACGCGCAATATCCTGGGCGGCGTATTTGTACCACGTTGCGTCCCGCCGGAACCATCGATGTGAGTCGGAATTTTGAACTTTGCCCTGAATTCAGCGAGATCGACCTCGCTCATCACCGATTTCGAGGCCTCAGGGTCGTCTTCAGGTAACTTTAAAAGTCAGATCTAGTCTTTTCCTTACGAGAAATTATTTCCTCCAACGTAGGAAATCTATCATCCTCTAGGGAAACAGAAACAACGTCGTCGTGAGGAGGCGTACGTACCACCAAGGGGCACTACTAGAAATTACGCCTATGGCAACCCTTCCAAAATCGTGGCAATAGATACATTAACCGTCCCCGTAGGGATATTGAGACGGATTCGGAACCATTCAAGGATCTAGCATTGCAATAGGTCAACTAGAACGGTTATTTGTAACGGTTTCAAAACCATCTCTATAGAGATACATTGTAACGGTTATAGAATTGCTACCACTGTTCCATCTGAGGGAACGGTTTTCGGTTCTATTGGGACGGTTATAAACCGTAGTGGTACAATTATACCATAGATTTTTTTAGTCTATTGCGACGGTTTTCATGATATATTGCGACGGTTTTGTGATATATTGGAACAAATATCATTATCCTATTGCAACGGCTATTGCAACGGTTATTAGGGGCTGTTGTTATTATTTCTAGGTCTATTGGAACGGTTATATTCTCTATGCAACAATTCACAATTATCATTTTGATATTTATGGAAGCAAAATGAGGAATATTTTCCTATGTGATGTAATTTCATACACCATAACTTATATAAACCACGAAATAAAATTAAAATATCCAACTAGCTTTATCTATATACAAAAACAAAATATTAATACATTGTTTGATCAACAATTCAAAAGTCAAAATAGATGAGTTTGCATACAAAAAGTTCTAAACTAAAATATCCTTGAACAAGATAATAGAAAGTCTAACAACAATCAACAACATTCAAGTAAGGTCTTCGTCACTGTTTTCATCCGCAATCGTTGCACTTACAAAAGACAATCAGAAATAATTAAACAAAATTTTTTAGGATAATTGAATGACAAAGTAATTAAATGACAAATTTGATAACTCGAAAATTTTCTAACTCTCTAAATTTCTAAAATTTTCGGCGAAGTTTCCTTTGTAAATACGGCTATCCCAAAAATTTTAACCTGCTCAAAACATCATTATGCTATAAGAAGTCATAAGAAGTGAAATTTTCTTTAATCATTTAGAATTGGAGTTGGTTCATCAACTATATTGAACTTGCAGAGTATATTTGGTCAGGAAACATTTTCACTCCAAGCAAGTTTGTTATCACTTAATGATGTCCAGATTTGTTTAATATTCATGGTACTAAATAGAACATGATGATCTAACGTCCTAAACACTTTCCTGTAATAAGAAATATGACGGAGTACATAAGCCATAATTGGGTAAAAGAAGGAAAAACAGCAGCAGCAAGCAAGTAAAATACGCAAAACATAGCAGCAGTGAAGTACAAAAAGAAGGGGAAAAAACAGCAGCAACGAGTTAAGTATGCATAGCTTTTTTGACAAAGAAAAAGCAGTAAAAGAAGGAAAAACAACAGCAGCAACAACAACAAGCAAGTGAAAGACCCAAAAAAATAGTAGCAGTGAAGTAGAAAAAGAAGGGAAAAAACAGCAGCCACGAGCCGCAACTCTGATTTCAATTGGACTGTAACTACAAACTTATAAGTTCATCGTATTAGGTACTTCCACGTCTTCTATCCGTAGTCCCTTTCATTTTAAGTGAAAGCAGCACAAGCATAATCGGACAGAAGTAAAAGAATGTGTTTATCAAAAATACTAGCAGAGAAAGAAAAAAGGAGCAGCGAAACGATTTTCAGAATAACCAAGACAGCGAACAGTGAACATCGATAGCAAACATCGAACAAGGAAAATCTCATGGTTTCAAACACAAAATCAAAACCTAACAAACTCACATGGTTAGTTTCATATCCAATTTCGCATACTCATATCCATCAATTAGTCTCAATAAGTAATTTCTAGCGATTAAATTTAGCATATTCTTATCACAAATTTAGAATAAAAAGAACAATTTTAACAGAAAATGCAGTAGCGTTGCAAAGAGTTGAATTCAATTCCCCTGTTAGAATTCTTTGATTCAACTTGCTAGATAATACAAAGTCAAAGTAGAAAAGTAAAGTAGGCAAAAAATGGATAACGTAACAACAAAATATTTCCCTCTAAATTGTAAAGTATGGTTCTATAAAATTTTAATACCATATGCATCACTACCTGCTATTAGCTTTCGCTGAAAAGTTTAACTTATCACTACTATAAATATACATGTATGTTATTTCTGCACAATGTATTTTTCCTGAACCTAAAGTTAAAGAAAAAGGATAAGGGAAATTATAGCACTACTGTGGGATACTATATTTCTTCATTATTATCATAGTCATATAGGTACTTTTCATGATTTATGGAGGTTCAATATAAATTAATAAGTATAGGAAGGTAGGAAATTCAATTTAGTAATTTTTAAATAGCATCAAAGATGTCAATGGAAGGTTCCTAGAGATGAACTTACAAACTAGACAATTTAGACTAACATTGTTTTATGCGTAGTATCAAGAAGCTAGGATAAATATGTAAAGATAACAATCAAAGTTAAAATAAGAGGGAAATAATGTGTTCCAGCCCTTTCTGTGGCTTCTGCTGAAGATATGAGTTTTCAGAGGTGGGTTTACATTACAACATAGTGTGCTAAACAATCAATTTTTCAGCTTCATGAACTGTGTTTGCTTGAGGATTCACTGAAAATATTGGATGTAGTGGTGCTCTTAAAGGTCTAGATTTTTACTTTTAACGACCTTTTCTACTCTAACTGGTTTTGCTCCCGAGCTTTCAAGGATATTTCTGAAAATATGGAAGTGGAAGCTTTTGTTCAAGTTTTAAGTTGAAGGCCCGGAGACTTTGCAAAGCATTGACTGGTAATTTTGAACTTATTAATGAACAACTAAAAATTCATGCAAAACAAAACAAATCAACCATAAATTTCCTTCACTTTACAACAAGGACAACACATTAAGATCCACAGTGAAGAACACATACAGATTCTATTTGTGTTGTAACCAAAACAGTCAACTAGTTCTTCAAGAATGATATTTTTAGCGATCTTAAGCATTTATCTATTAATTAAATCAAGAGAAGTAGTGAACCTTAAGTAGAAACTACAAATTATCAATTCCACAAAAGAAAGGGACAATGAGATAGACCCAAAATTGGAAAAACAAAGGAGATAGCAGTATAGTACCTTCGAGATAATCTTGAATCCAAAACTATGCAAATGGCCAGCAGTTAACCTCTGTAAAATGCCCTTAGCTGCAGATTCTTGCACTACTGGTTGTGCCCGTTTGCTATCAAAAACCTTAGCACAAATTCGATAGCATTTGATTCCACTATTGCCAATGATGTTGTACACAAAAATATACAAAAAACTACAAGTTAGAAACAAGACTTTAAATTTACCATACTTTTCGTGAAATTTGGATTACTAATTTTCGGAAAAGAGTTACCAAGTCACAAAGCAGTACCAAAATTTTTAGGAAGTTAAAAGTCTGAGCACACTAGTTCATTGGGACCGCAACAACTGCACGTAATCATTCCAAACTCCTTCATTCACCTTAAATCATAAGCATATTCCTCCTTTTTCTGCGGTGAACAAACCTATTTAATATGCCTTGGAGATTTCTTAAACAGATATTTGCAGGATGTAGCTGATGACACTATACACTGTGGTCTTCATAGTAGCAACTAATAAGTTATGCTTCTCGATGCAGCGAGCAGTAGGCCAGCAGCTATTTGAGTCATGACATTCCCTAAGAGCACGTTGTGCGTTATCTAATTACGTTTGCTTCGTCCACCTTGTAGCACAGCAAGAAGCAACAACAAGAAAGTCCCCGACCATAATGTCCACAAAATGCTCCTTTCAGTATTACTTTCTATTAGGCTCCACGTAACTGAAACTAGGATTTAGGAACAAGCAAATCCCCGTGATTCCAAACAAATCGATTACAAATCAGAAAACCAAATATGATATGAGAAGATATCTAAGCTCAATCAAACTTATATGAATGAAGTGAAAAGGTAAATCACACCATTGCCAGATCATTGAAATATAGCAACCAATAGGTAATAATGCTCTAGTAGACAGGTTAATATCCCGTAAGTTGTGTAATCTTCAAAAGTCGAAGAGCACAATGTATTCATTAGTACTCTTGCATCTCTTGTGATGTCAGATTCCTATGACCTCAGATTCACCATAAATGTGCAATTGTAAGCACATGCTTGACACAAAATGCATACTAGTCATAAATCAGTATGACAAATGGAAATCATAGTCAGGCCTGACGAGACTACCTCAACTTCTCCTCCATTAAAAGAAGGTGAGAGTGGAAGCTATTGCAAGTCTTAATGGAAGGTGTGGAAACATCCTATTTCTTTTGTTAAAGATGACTTTTTCATGTCGTCAACTCAACATAGGAATGTAAGAAATTAATGAATAGATTGAATAAAATCATAGTAGCCATAACTAATCTTTTTTTTGGAATTAATCAAATCTAACTCTTAGCAATATCCCTAGAACTAAACAAATGGCATATTAGTTATCTATCTAACACCGAACAAATGATTCTACCAACAGATAAAAAGGACCATTTCAAGCCTCCTTGTTCAAATCTGAGAAAAATAAAGTTAAACCATTAGACATTACCCCCAATAGATAGAACTCATCTTTTCTCTTTGTCATATACTCATAATAAGTGTAAAATTTTTAATCTTTCAAAGTTTAAAAAAGCATCAATGTAAACTTCGACTTTGACAAATTTTTAAACCTTCAATAGCAATTGCAATATGCAATTCTAATTTCTATTTCTAGATGACTACTGACATATTCCATTTCCAATAAAGGAACTACTCTTGTGCTTTTTCCGAATGAAAAGATGATATAGCGACAAATTAGATAATTCAAAGACTAAAAAGAGTACAACTTCCAAATGAACTATAACTAATAATATCTTATTTGGTCAACCATGAAAGAAATAAGGTCACTAAAGCTTAATATTCGTCAATATCTCTTCTTCCTAATAGATTAACATATAAAGAGAACAGAGCATCAAGATTGCATTCAGGCTTACATATCTATATTTGTAAATCGAGATAAATTCAAGCAAAATATAAAATTTGAGTAACCACTGTTAATGGGTCGGCATTTCGTCGAATAGTTAATATGCAAGGCATATTTGAGTAAGCACAATTTCAGCATACAACCAAGCAAACAACTCACTCACAGAAAATTAGGTATTCAAAATCATTTCACACAGAATAAGAAGAGATAATCCAGTAAATAAAATTGAACAAATTAGAAGAAACCCCCAAAACCCCAAAAAGAAAACTGCAATAAATATGAAAATCACTAACCCGAAAGGAACTAAATGTGAAATGGGTTTGGCTTGCTCGATAATAGACCTGGTTGTGCAAGAAAACAATAAGCTCTTTGGCAGCTCAAATCGGCGACCTTCACCAGCGAAGTGGGACCTAGCGATAGAAGAAAAAGGTATGTTCTTTAGAAGTCCAGATTTGCGACCTCCATCGGCAGAATAGACCTCCATATTGTCGCTTCAAAACGATGGATTCTTCTTTAGGAGTGTTATATGGAGATGCTATATTTTGGATTCAACTATCGATTTGGACTAAGCAACAAAAGGTCTCAGAGTACTACTTTGTCTCTCTTCAGGCTTAGAAATATTAGCAACTAAAAAGAAAAAAAGGAACTCCACTCAAAAGGTTGAGGTTTTGCAGAAAATAGAAGGAAAAGGAGGAGGGAATCTGAACCGTCCCAATAGATTTTATTTTAAGATAACCGTTTCCATAGATATACTTATTGTGACGGTTTTGAAAACCGTAGTTATAGAAAAGACTAATGGAACGGTTTTACTTACAAAAGTGTTTCAACAAGATCCCTACCATACGCAACGGTTATAACTGTTGCAATAGACTATCTATAGCGACGGTTATATCAACCGTTGCCAACAAACTGTTCCCATAGGCCAATTTCTAGTCTTGCGGGTAAGGTTAGCCTCCATACCGGTGCCAAAGCGTACGTTAACCATATTCTTGAAGGAAGATGTTTTAAGCACAGGAGTTGGAAGCAAAGAAGATCGCTGGAATCAGGAGAGTGGACACGCAACGACGAAGCAAAAAAGAGACTAGGTTCAATATGGAGAATGAAGAAAAGAAACACAGGGGATTCGATATTAGGAGAATGCAAAATAAACACAAATGGCCTCCGACCCATATTTATAAAAGTTCAAGCACCAAGACCGAGAAATCAGGCCATCATTACCAGCGCAGGTATCGAAATTGCAAAGGCACAAGAAACGAAGCAAAGCATCGGGAAAACGCATCATAATGACGCATGATGTCATTCTGAAACAGTGCGTCCCCAAAGTTTGCAGCTCACGAAAAGTCATGTTGCCACTTCGCCTAAAGCGTCGCTACCCAACTCACTCGCCCAATTTTGTCAACTACAATAAACAGAGTCCGCTCATCAAGGCCGTCCGAGCTCGGCCTTAACAAGCGGAGGGAATACTGTATAGGCCAAAATCTTTCAGAATATTTTGGCGTAATAGCGATAAAGAAAGTTATCGGTCGAGCTCGCCCAAGACACGGCGAGGTCAATGGCCGAAGTGCCGACATGAGCCGTGGTCAAGATATCGACATAGATCACAGTCAAGATGTCAACAAGGGTCGAGGTCGAGATTGACTATTGATGATAAGACTTGTAACGGCTAATTTATCAGGATAAGGTACTAAAAAGGAATATTCTAGTGGATATTCCCTGCATTTGTACTATTAGGATTTTCTAGAAAAAAGGCCCCATATATATAGAAAGAAGAGACAATGATAGGGGCATGTAATATTCATTATAATATGACCACGTTTGAGAAGAAGACTCTCTCTTTTGCAAAAACATAAAGATTACTTTTTTACAAATATTCTTGTTCATGTATTATTCTCCACCTTTCATCAGATCCAAGTATTGTTCATGCGAATCTCGGATCTATCTGTCATTCATCATTATCAAGCAATATTCGTCTCGCCCATCCATTATTGGGTGAATAATTCTCTTTATTCACTTAAATGTCATTTATTAAAATTTATTGTTAGTTATATCACCCTTAATGTTCTGAGTATTTCACATTTATTGTCACTAACCATTTACGAAATAGGTGGCATCTACTATACGTTTTTGTGCTTAATATCTAGAGTTATTATCCTTAGTTAGATTTAACCTCGTACTAGAGATTATATTTTTTTTGTCAAACACAAGCCGTACTTTATTTCTAGTTGTTGGATCTCTACGTTAGTTGCCTTTCTAACGCAAGATTAATCAATAAATTTTGAATAATACTTTATATTTTTTATATTTTATATACTAAAAACACTTATTATATACTATTTCCTTAAAGAAGAAAAAAAATTAATGCCTCCATCTCATCTCTTCCCTCAAATTCACAGATTTCTTCTTCCTTGTCCATCTCATCTCCCTTCTCTGTCTCACTATTCCGTTGATGAATAGTCATTTAGGTATTTTTAGTTAGGCAGATTAGCGCCACATTGTTCTTAGCAATGACAATCAAGGCCTCGCCGAGCCGGATATTGTTCGCTTGCGGCGCTGGATTTGGGGGTTGGGGGATGTTCACAACCAGAAGGGGGAGGGGAGAAAGAAGAAGGTGGGTTGGGGGTTCCACGACTAGGAAAGGCCAAATTTAAATGAAAACAGAAGAAAATTAGTATTTGATAGCAGAAATGGCCACTTTTAGTAAGAGATATTTAGGGATTGGGTTGTTTTTCTTTTTTTTTAAGGGGGGGCGGGGG
>MCJB01051724.1:38911-56248 GCA_002018475.1 Nicotiana obtusifolia
AGAAGAAGAAGAAGAAGCGTAAGGGGGGGCGGGGAGGGAGGAGAACGAAAAGGAAGAAATATCTCTTTTGCTTTTTTCTTTTTTTTTTTTTACTTATTTTATTTTTCATTCTTATTTTAATGATTTTTTTTCTTATTTTAATTATTTATGGTTCAAAATGTTCATATTCACGTTCATTATCCGCATAAATTACACTCACTTTGTCCAGTTCAACCATTATTTTGTAACATGTGTTTGTTCTACAGTAGATGAGTTTAAACGAAGTTAAAGTGTTTGGATGAAATTTTATAAAGTACAGGGACCGAGATAATAAACCGAAATAAGTACAAATATTTAAGAGGCTATTCTGCCTTTGCAAATGTATTGGATTTCTAGCCCTACCCTAATTCAAACTTACATTTTGGAACGATAAAGAGAAGTGGAAATTTTGATATGCGATGCTGACTTACACTATACCGCCAGAAAGTAATCTGCACCTTGTATTTGCACCAAATCAAATATTTTAACCTCGAAAGTTACAAATTAAAATATAATACATATTACTTAACATGGTTAGATGAAAACATTTGTACAGAGACGTATACTTTTTATATTCATTCATTTGGTGTAACATTGGTGGACATAATCTTTTGTATAGATTAAATTATTAAAAGTTGTCATATAGCAGGATGATTCTCTGTGCGGTTCTCCAAAATCTAATCATTTCTCCTCATAGAAATCATCTTGATGGTTCTTATAGACTCAGAGGAAGTTACTTTCACAGTTTCAGGGATAGTCTCTAGCAAGGACAAAAAGGACTATACAGAAATTGCCATGAAAGTTAATTTCCTGCTCGACACAATCGGGCTGGTGCTCCCTCCCAAGAGCTAAGTAGAGTGCCCAGTCAACAATCCCAGTCAAATCTTTGAAATTTATCACAGATTACCAACACCATTATCACCAGTAGTCACCACAAGAACATTGGCCACCACTAAAATGGTGAAACCGATAAGGATCCCTCAATAAGATTTCCCTTCTAATAATGCTGCTTACGAACTTGAAAACCGAATGGCAATCGCCGCAGACTCTAAGGTTCTTATATATTCGAAGAGTTGAACCTTCAGGAGTACTAATCAAACCAAATGCTAGTGCAAGTCTTTCACTATGCATCCATAAATTATGCTCCTTCTGTTCTTCATCAGTGTCATGCAATGCAAAGCTTGTATCAGCGATATAACCGGCCTCCTGAATCTTTTTTCTCAGTTCTGTCAACTTCCTGTATATTTGCTCTGATTCCAGGTGAGACAAGTCTCCGATCCCAAAGGTGCATATTTGGTTCTTTAACTTGACCCAACTGCAAGCAAGCTGCTTTTTCACTTTGTGTGATTCCATTTCAGCTCTCACATTCTGAACGTCCTGCCATCTCCCCGAAGTTGCACAGATATTTGAATAAAGAACATAAGCTGAGTCATCCGATGGGTTAGATTTCAGAAGATTTTCAGCTGCTACCTTTCCTAGTTCTGTATTTCCGTGCATCCTGCATGCTGCCAACAAGCTTCTCCAAACGAAGTCGTTTGGTGGCACTGGCATTTCTTTCATAAAAGCAATGGCTTCACCGAGCCTTCCAGATCTTCCAAGAAGGTCTACTATGCAAACACAGTGCTCTATGCCAGCCGGGACTCCAAATTCAGAAGTCATAGAAGCAAAATATCCAAGACCTTCATCTACTAGACCACCATGACTACAGGCTGATAAAAGAGAGACAAAAGTGACATGGTCTGGCTTTGAACCTTGCTTTACCATATCGTGAAAAGTATCCCTAGCTTTCTGAAAAAATCCATGTCTGGCAAAAACAGATATTAATACATTCCAAGACAATCTTGGACGCATATTTGGTTCGGGGAATATTTGCAGAACATCATTCATTTCACCACATTTCCCATACATATCCATTGCAGCATTTCCAACAAAAGAATTTGAGTCAAACCCAAGTTTAGTAGCTAAACAGTGAATCTGTTGACCCTCTTCCAAGGATGCCAAGTTTGCTGCAGCTGAAAGTGCAGTAGAGAGGCTGAACTGGTCAAACTCCAGTTTTTCCCTTTGCATCTGCAGAAGAAGTTTCAACGCTTCCTCCCAGAGACCAAGACGAGCATTGGCGGCAAGCATAGCATTCCAGGTCACTGATGTCTTATTTAGTAGTGCATCAAAGATAAGATTACTTGAATCGAGATCGCCACAGTCCGCATACATAGTTATGAGAGAGTTCCTGACATATTCATTTGTCTCAAAACCAGTCAGAATTATATGTCCATGCAACGGCATGCCATACTTCAGCAGATCAGTTTCAGTTGAGCAAGAACCAAGAACATTAATCAAAGTGATGTAATTTGGAGAATTCTCTTCCTCTCTCATTGACTTAAAATTTCTCACTGCCTCAAGTGTGTCCTTATTATATGCATAGCCACCAATCAATGCATTCCAAGTGACTAATTCCTTGTCAGGCATTTTTTGAAATACCTTTTTAGCCTCCCACATCATACCACACTTTCCATACATGGTGACTAGAGCATTGCCAACTATTAAATTGTCATGGAGCCCATGAACAATTACAAGAGCATGAACAGTTTTTCCTTCATCAAGCAATTGACCATCTGAACACGCAGCCAAAGCACTAGCGAAAGTCACATAGTTAACTGTTCTTTGCAAGTGAAGCAGTTCAGCGAACACTTCCAAAGCCTTGAAGTACTTACTTGTTAAAACATAACCAGCCATCATGGAGTTCCACGAAATCACATCCTTTGCTGGCATGGCAAAGAGCAAACTTTCTGCATCTTTGGGCCTCGAAGCCTCCAAATACATGGAGAGAAGAGTATTACAGACACAAATATTAGAATCCCATCCCGATTTCAATGACAAACCATGAACACCTCTCCCTATGTTTAGGCAATCAATAGTTCCACAAACAGATAACAACGCAGAAAGTGTCGTTGAATTGACATCGTCGTGAACATGACGCATCTCAGAAAAGGACCTGAACGCTTTCTCGTACAATTGGTTATATGCTAGTGCTGAAATTATCGAATTCCACGATATAGTGTCACGATCGATCATGCCCTCGAAGATATAAGAGGCATCTTCAATGCAACCAAAACTACCGAACATCGAAATAAGAGAATTTGATACAGAAACATTGTCTTGAAATCCCGACTTTACAACCTGACCTAGCACTTGATGACCCAAAATATCATCATCAAGAGCTATGGAAGAACTAATAACAGCAGTACATGTGTTTTCATTACCAGACACCTCTTCATGTCTCATTCTTTGATATAGATCTATTACCACCTCTGGGTAACCATTATCTGAATATGCAACCATCAAGGAAGTCCAAGTAACAACATTCCTCTCAGGCATTTCCTCAAACAGTGTTTTAACACTAAAAGGTAGTCCACATACACCATAAAAATGGAGAAAAGTAGTGCCCACAAAAACATCATTCAACAAACCATATTTCATAACCAATCCATGAATTTGAAATCCTTCCAAAACCATATTTTCCAATCTACTGAATGCAGTCAACAAGCTAGCTATAAAATACCCGTTTGGTTGAATTCCAAAACCCCACATTTCAACAAAAAGAATTACAGCATCCCAGTAAAGACCCATCCTAACATACCCAGATACCATATTATTCCAAGACGCCCCATTTCTCTCGGGCATTAAATCGAACACATGACGAGCAGCTTCGGTGTTCCCAAATTTCGAATACATACCGATCAAAGTGTTGTAATGGAAAATGCTCAAATGGGGTTCTTCCTTTAGCCAAACTGCATGAACTGCCCTTCCAACAATTTGTTGGGTGATTTTGGAGAAGCCCTTTTGATGAAACCCAGAGATTTCTGGTTCTTGGTGGTGGTGTAGGCATTGAAAGGGGCGGGTTATGGGGTGCTGTTGTCTGCATTGAACTGAGATTGTGCTAAAGTAAATGTTCACAGCGCAGAGCTTGTTGTGAAGGCAAGTGTGTCTGGTTCTGATATGATAGAGAAATAAAGCACTCATAAAATCAGTTGTAGGAACAAAGCTGCAGTATTATTTCAAACTTTGGGGTGAAATTTCAGTTGCCAAAATAGTACTCTACGTAAAAATTCGAAATCCAAAGTGATTGATGCCGCCAGATTTTTCCTTTGTCTGTGAAAAACATATTTGAAGCAATGCAATTTAAGGTTTTTAATGAGAAATAAAACACGGGATAGACGTGTATTTATTAAGTAATTACCGGTAAATCTAGTACTCCTAGCCCATAATACTAAAACATATATATATCCTTAAACATCCAACTTAATTGATATTTTATTAAGTGGAGATTGAAAGGAAAAAGTAATAAACAATATTTTATTTGTATAAAATGTCAAAAATATTAAGACTAATTCAATTGCTAAAATGGTAGATACGTACGCGAAGAAAGTATTATTTCATAGACGCACTAGAAAATAAGCGGGAAAAAACTCTTCTTCTTTTTTAACTATTAAGAAATTAAGCTCAAAGTAACAATATAATACAAGAAAATAGATAATAGATGAAGAGAAGAGGAGAGAACTTTCTTATTCTTTAAGCATTCTCATATGTATCAACATGATTCTCAATACCTCTATTTATAAATTTATATTTAGGAACACCAAATGGTGTCATGAACATAGTAATAATCATTGAGATCATGGAAGAAGATCGTGAGAAAGATATGGAGGCGTGAGAGTTACAACAATAACGGGGAGAAGTAATGAGAGGTTAACTACGTGATGGAGAAGAGTAGTGGGAGTAACTTCTTTAGAAGTTATAGACATCCACTACCATAATATCTATTACATAACACTCTCTTAACACCTTACTAAGAAAAAACTATGTTGGAAAAAAAAATTCTAATGAAGAAAAAAGAGTAAACATATCTTAATACGTATTGTTTGCTGACTCATTAAAAATTTTACCAATGAAAACATCACTTTATTTCTCAAAGATAATGCATTCTAATTTTGTATCTCAACTTCTCACATGTTTAGGTTGGTAATGCTTCATTGAATAGATCCACCAAATTATAAGCAAACTGATTTGTTGAACATCTATTTCACCATTCTGCTGAAGATTGTGTCTGTTAAAGAACTTTGTTAAAATATGATTTATTCTGTCTCCTTCAATGTATTCTTCTTTCCATTGAGATAAGCAAGCAATATTGTCTTCAATATTATTAAAATCTATTTTTCAAAGAAAATTCACACATCTCCTTCATATGAAAATAGATTATTTGAAGAACGAACTTTAGGAAATGCATGCATTTGCACAACCAACAAAACCTTGACAATATTTTTATTAGGATAAACAAATCTTTATCAATGATTTTCCTTTTCAATATAATATTAATCGTATTCTAGTATCTCCATAAAGAAGTAAATTTAAATCTTTCTAGCATAATGTTATACTCATTGTTCTAGCAAGAAACATAAGTACACCAATTGCATTAAGACATAAAAATAAACTATATATGTATATAAGGATTGTTGCAGCTTTAAAATAAATTTTTGGGAACCTTTATGTGCTTCAGAACAATTTCAATCCTTCAAGGACTTTCATTATATGCATATTAAATGTATTGCCCGACTAAAATCTAAAAGCAAGTGCATCCAGCAAAGGAAAACATGTCTCCATATAATCAATGCCAGAATATTTATAAAAAATCTCGTACCACCTCCACTAGCTTTATATTTTCAAGTCTTTGGACTATCCATCCAAAACTTTACGTTTTTCAGATGAAGTCAATCTTCATTGCGTATTTTTCATTTGGCCGTTAATTTATCTGTCCACATTCTATGACAGATTTGAGCTCAAGATCCTCGTCATATAATATTGAGCGCAACATTATATCAAAGATGTCGTCGACGATCATTTTTACATCGGTTCCTACAATTGCTTAATAAAGACATAACTTATCGAGATCTCTTTATCTCATTATTTTCAGGTACTTGAGCCTCTCCCATGAGGTTTTCTGAAGTTTTATGTCGTAGTGCTCTTCTAGAGCACTTGCCTCATTATTATGTCATCTTGTCATTTGATCCTCTCCTTTTTTTTTTTAGAGAGTTTTATCTTTGGAACCGATTGGTCTATGATGCTTCATGCGTGCCATAGACTTTGTCCATCATGGACTTTATTCTATTTGCAGCTAGAATATGATATTTAGCTTTGAGTTAGCAAATGCGCTTAGCAACATTTGCAGATAAATTATTCCTTAAACTTCAAGTTCATATTTTCTTGTACGAAGATCCAGATAACTCATTTCATGTATAACATTCCAGTTGCCCACTTTCTCCCCATTATGTTAGGATCTCCAACACATATCCTCAACCTTCTTTGAATACCCATCTTTGTGCATTATAGTGGAACAATTAAATCATATCGTATATTTAAATCTATATCTTTAGATGGATATTATTTGGTTACGGACTCTGAACCAATTGTGATAGGAAGAATTCATGATAATTTATTGTCTTGATGCATACAAACACTGCTACATACAATATTAGATAATACCCCATACCAATTGGTTTGGGTGTTTTATTCACATAACTAATGATTTAACTATGATCGGAGGTATATTTTTTTGCTATAACCAACCAACATCATCAAGATAGACCATCATAATTTTACTCTATGGAACTATGCTCTAATAATTTGAGCGAGCAACCTTGCAATAGCCAAATTGCAAGTTGATTATATACGTACATGTGACTATATCGTAGATGCATCTATTAAATTTATATAATAGTAAAAGGTCCACATGGCAAATGACTCTATATATATATCACCTTTTATTGGTTTCAAAAATCAAGTTTAGTCCCAACCGTAGCTGGTGTATCATGAGAATAAACAGCACAAGAGAATTCTCGAAGAATCTCTTAATTCTTCGATATATGCCAATGTGAATTCTCAGTTAATCTTTCGCATCATAATTGAACCGGAATGGCTATCCGGTCATGCTAACTGATATTTGTTTCAGTAAACCTCTAACTTACTGTGGCATGTGATTCCATCATTATGCTTATATTTGTGTAGTAAAAATAGGAGGAAAGTCAGGTAACCTTTCATATTTACCCAGTATGATTATAGTAATATGAAGATACTCAATCTTCTTTTATTTATAGTCTTAATATGCCAATCACTTTGGCTAATATCTTGGAAACTCAATAAGTTTCTTTGAGACTTGCTATAATATAATTCCTTATTCATAATCAATTTCATTCCTCTAAAATAGTGTTAAATTTGCTCTTCCGAAGCTCTCAAATAATTTTGTACTATAAGATCTTTCTTCACATCATCCATATGGTGGATATTTCCTCCACGGAGAAAATTATATTATTATTTTCATGGCACAAATATTATAGGCAAGACTCATTTCTTGCTTTACTTTTGCATTTAATAATATTTGGCAAGGCCTAACAAAATATATTTTTTACCGTATCATAAGTATGCGACTTGTGAGCACGTAATTTTTTTCCTATGAAATATTCCTACAAAATCTAGTAAAAATAACTTTTCTTATTGATTTTGATTTTTTGTAGAATTTTAGATATTTTATTGTCTGCATTTAGTTGCATTTTTGTGCATATTTACTATTTCAAAATCATGAAAAATACCACAAAAGATGTCAAACTCTTCATTGCATAGCACTTTAAATTTTATTTGCATTTTTAGGATTTAATCACATGTAAATTGCTTAATTGATAAATAAAAATCATAAAAATATACATTAAATTTAATCAATTAGCTTAATTAATTAGTTCAAGTGCTAATTAGATCGTTTTGTTGCAAAATAAATGTAAGTAGAAGCAAAGTGGCCATTTTCGCAAAATTAAGGAAGAGAAATGAAAAGGCTAGTTTCACAAATTGGGCTAAGAGCTCGTTCAGTTAAGAGCACAAGTCGCCGAAATAGTTTAAGGCCCAAAATACTAAGACGGTTTAAGCCTAGAAACTTTTCGCGACTCATCCAGCCTATTCCCTATACCCGGTCCGCCCCATTAGTCACCAAAATGACGCCGTTTCGGTCATGCTCAATCACGACAGTTGATCACCCCTCGATCCAACGGTGTGAAACTCATCACTTACCATCCTATATATATGTCCGAACCCGATTTCTCCCCCCTGGATCAAACCCTAGAGACGACCTTCGTCTCTCTCTCTCGCCCTTGATCTCACAGGCCGCCGTCGAGAATCGCCTCATGGCGGCGGTCCACCTCCAATCCACCCCAAATCACTCTCTCATAGCCTCCTTCGTCCCCTTATCCTTAATCCCTTAAACCATTCTCTGCAAAAACTCCTATAACTTCATGGATCTTAAACCTAAGAAGTTGAAAATCCTAAAATCTGCCATTGTCGATTCTCGAGTTTCAGAGCGCGATTCGACTCAGAACTCACATTAAATCGATTGTTCTCAATGAGAACAATCAATTAATATTACTTTTGGTTTGTTTTGAGAGAGTACTCAGACCTATTGGTTAACGAACGACCAAAAGCTTACTTCATTTCAATTAGGTAATATTTGTTCGTTTTCTTTTCTTTCTGTCTTCTTCTCTTTCTTCTCTTATTCTGTTTTTGTTTTTATTTTTTTAGCATAATACGTTTTAACAAATAACCAATTTTATTTGCATGTTAGGATTACTAGGTATTTGCATTTTGAGTGTCGAGAGTCATTGTTTTCATGTTCGAAATTGCCCTGTGCTTTCTGTTTTCAAGGTCAAATTGAGACCTGCCTCGGACGATAGGCAGGTCCCGTAATCTCGAGGTGAAAAGTGCACACTTAGGCAGACCTGGTAGTCTCGTGGCCAAAAGTGTTGCAATGTTCTACGGAACAGTCTGCTGAGTTGAAATATAAGTTGTAATGGCCTATTGCTTCTTGTTTATATGGTGTTGTTAAGACAATTATTGCTCAAGTTAAAACTGTCACTTGTAATTGCTTGCTGCTGTAAAGAATCTATCTGTTGATTTACTAATTGGCCAGTCCCAGCTTGGTTATCTTTGAGTTAAGGTTCCTTATCATTTAATCTGGAATTTAACTTAGTAAGATGTTCAGTTAAGTCATCATGTTTTGAGAGATGTTGTCTAAACTAAAGTCACTCAATCCTCAGGTTTGGCCACTGGTTGATCAAACTTGAAGATTGAAAGAATCTATGCAAGGCAGCAATATGTTGGTTGACAGTTTCAAGCATTGAAAGAGGAATTTGGAATATGGATATTAGGTGTATTCATACAGCTGTTTTTTAGTTTTGATGCTGTATTCAATAGGAACATTTACTGAAATGTACTGAGTCTAATTCCAGCATGATTTGAATTCTTTGTTTATTATTGTAGTTAGGTACACAACAATATGAATAGCCTATGTTCTGGAAAATGGATTTGATAGGGATAGTCACTATAATGTACTACATTTCCATTCCAGCAGATTTGAATTATTTGTCTGTTATTGTGGTTAAACTTATAATATCATGAATACTATGTATTTTGCTAGAACTTGTGATATTTACCTGTATTTTGTCTGATTTTGAGCCAAAATGGGCCTAAAGTATGCTGGCCCAGTTAATTACCACTAATCTAATTTGCAGAAATGATAGGTGGTTCTGGGCTTTGATCCGGAGCCCACTAACGCCTTGCTCATCCCCAGTCTATTTTCACGAAATGGAATGTCAAGCGATGAGGGCTTCGCATCTGGCCCAAGCCAATTCATACCTAGTTTTTGTTGGAAAAACGTATTCGCATTCTTATTTATGAAATCTTAACAAATGACTTTGTGTCTTGTTGTAGGTTTTGATAATTGACAAACCATCATTAACAAGTTACCAAGATTGCTTGGATTTTGTTGTGACTACAAGTCGAGCTTTCAAGATAATAGAAGTTGATGAATGGAACATGTCAATGAAGCAAAAAGATTGAAGACTAAAAGATGTAGTATTTTAGTCTTGATTTTGATTTTGAGTCTTATAGTATTTTTGATCTTATATAGTTTTTTAAGAACTTGGATCAAGTCTAAAAACTCTTTCAAAAATAACTTAAGACATTTTACAAAATATTGGTTTTACAAAACAATAAATTTGTGAACCAAAATTGAGCTAAAAAAATTCCAGAATGTTGGCACCATCCATGGCGACATCAATGGCGCGACATCCATGGCGACATCAATGGCTTCAGAATGTTGGCACCATCCATGGCGATATCAATGGCGCGACATCCATGGCGAAGATCAATGGCGCAACATCTATGGCGACATCAATGGCGCACCATCTATGGCGCCATCGATGGCAAAGAGCTGTTGGAGCCAAAAACGGCTAGTTTTTGGGTCTAACGGAATTGTGAGGTTATGGGGTTATAAATACACCCTCTTAAGCCTCATTTGAACACAACACAATACCCAAAATCATAAGACAAATTGTTTCAAGTATTCTTATTTCTTTGAGCTATATTTTGAGCTATTTCTTGAAAGCATTGTTGTGTTCTTGAGCTATAATTTTCTTCACTTCATCTACTCTTAAGAGAGTTGTAATTCTAGTGAAAAATAGTGTTGTCATACACTTAAGGGAAGTTGTCCCTTGTTGTGAGGAAGAGTGTCTTCCTTGTTTCACGAAGCTTGTAAGGATTCAAGTGTTCGTGAGTGTAACGGTTGGTTAGGCACCCGCAAGTCTAACATTGCAAAGCTTGTGTGATCAAGTCTTTGTGGAACGGTTGGTTAGGCACCCGCAAGTCTAACATTTGCAAAGCTTGTGTGATCAAGTTTTGTGGTTGTAACGGTTTGTTAAGCACCCGTAAGCTTGACAAGTGATAGTGAAAATCTCAAGTGTGATCTTGAGGAGTGGACTAGCTACACGTTGTAGTGAACCACTATACATCTTGGTGTACGCTTTCTCTTTAATATTCCGCAATTTATTTATTGCAATCTTATTTTCGCACATACTTTCTCAATTATATATTTTGATTGCGAAAATTAGACAAAGTTCCGCAAAACGCTATTCACCCCCCCTCTAGCGTTGTTCATTTATTCTAACAGTTTTGTTTCGCGAACTGGGCTGGCCAATGCAATAAGGGCTTCGCGATTGGCCCAACGTGCATCTTACACAGTTTGCTCCAACGTAACCAAAGACATAATATAAGTTTAGAATGATAATCTCCCCAGTTTAATCAGCAAATGAATCTGCCCAGAATCTAAGATCAATCCCACAAAAACTTCCATAAACGGTAGCCATCGCAGCAAATTACCGAGTAATTAGAAAAAATATAGTTCTCAAATATCGTATTTTGCTTTAGGCACGTTTAAGTAAATCATCATGGCTATAGGTACGGTTCCCGTACCATAGTCAATGATATGTAAATCCCAATTCAAGTGCGTGTTTCACGTGACTTGATCACAACTTCAAAAAATAATAATAATAAACATGTTGTAAATCGCGGGTGTGTTTCACATGACACGATTCACAATGTGTACAAAAACAGTAAGTGGACGACATTGAGACTTATTCAAATAAACTCCATAAGTTCTAAAAAGCAATTAAAATTCTATTAAAAGCGGTTAGAAAGTTAAAAATACACAATAGGTTTTAAAACAGGAAAATAAATCAGATAATTAGGCCAAGTGTTAACTGTTAAGCGACCGTGCTAAAACCACGGAATCCAGGAATGCCTAACACCTTCTCTCGGGTTAAAAGAATTTCTTACCCGGTCTTCTGTGTTCGTGAACCGTAAATAGAGTCAATTTTCCTCAATTTGGGATTAAAAAATAAACCGATGACTTGGGACACCATAATAATTATTCCAAGTGGCGACTCTAAAGTAAATAAATAATCCCATTTCGAATAATGTCACTTTAATTGGAAAAACTCCCTATCCCCTATCCCTCGGGAAAAAGGAGGTGTGACATGACCGATGACATATTCATGCAACTACACAATAATATTCATACTCTTTATTTTGCTCAAACCTCCCTTAGAGGTGAGTTGTGGTATTTATCCAACTATGCATGAGCACACATATTCATAACTTTTACCGCATATTGCCACATTCACTTCAAGGAATGGGTCTGCATTCACAATGCTTATCACAATTTATATTTGCAATAAATAGACCATAATCATCTGGGCGTGCCTTATATTCACAGAGCATATTGATACACTTGCCTTCACCTTTTGAAGGATTATTTAAAAATCTTTATTCTTCTTCTTTTTTATAATTAATATAATGATGACTATTATTAATTTGGTGTTTGGGACACTCACGTTCATTTGTCCACCACCTATCTTCATTTAGACTTATTATGCATCACTACCACATTTACTTCAAGAATGGATCAATTCAAGTGGAACAAACTTCATGATTTTTTAATGAAAAATAGATTATTTCTTCTTAGTCATTATTATATTATTAATATGATGCATTGGAATTCGAACTCAATATCTTATCCATATAAAGGTACGTAAGGCTATAAATAATTGGGACTCGAATCTAATTTTTGTGTCGTCATAGTACACCAGGACTAATGTTATACCTTCATGGTGCATTGGAACTTGAATCCACTGTCTTAGCCTCAACAAATAACATTATAAGCCAAAATATACTAGGACTCACCCTCAAGCCTTTAAAAATATTACCACTTTTATCAACTTTGCCGAGTCCAAAAATGTCTGCTAATGTAAGATATTCAATCAATTTGATATTTCATATTTGACGAATGAAAAGTCAACACATTCATTAAAAAGGATTTTTAAAAAACTAAAATTGAAAACATATACCAAACATTAAAATTCACTTGTGTCAGTTAGTTGGTAATGCATGCGTGGATGAAATAATGATGTAATGCTTTTTCAAAAATTGTACCCACACCTATGACTTATCAACTACTTGTATCTAGTTGCAATTGTGAAAGCAATTCCTATTCAAGTTCGTGAGATCTGTTACTAACACAAGTTGAAGAGTTCATTAAAACCTTTAAACTTATTTAATCATACCCAAATTATAAACATGAAATAATCCAATATCATCTCTACCATTGGATAGAAAGTTAAAGACTTTCGTGTTTATTTACTAATCGGACATATTCTATGAATCTTGATTTGACATCTACATTTTCTTATGATTTAAAAAATCATCAAAATGCAAATCTGGTGAACGGATGTATTAGAAATGCATGAGACGACTTAAACCTTCCTTCAAGAAAAATATTGTGCAACTTCAGATGCTACAATAGACAAAAATGAACCGCATACTTCTATATCATTTTGGACTTCCATTAGCCATGCTGATTGAGAAAACGAAAATCAATCCGTGTTGATGATGGCAATAAAAGTAGAGACCCGTGCTCATAACAATATAAAACAAAAAAATAGATAACAAATAAAGAGAAGAAGAGAACTTTCTTATATTCAAGTGTTCTTATATGTATCAACATGCATGATTCTCAATACCTCTATTTATGGGATGACATTAGTAATATAAAGGAATGTCATGTACATAGTATTACACTACTAAAAATCAGGTGAAAAGCGACCGAAAAAAGCGATCAAAGTTGGTCAATATTTGCAGAAAAGCGACCAAAAAGCGACCACAATGGCCTGGTCAGTATTTAGGTGGTCACAAACAAATAGCGACCAAAGTTGGTCGCTAATTTGCGACCAACATTGGTCTCAAACACAAAAGAACCAAACATTCCGGAAAAACATATAGAGACCAACTTTGGTCGCAAATTAGCGACCAAGGTTGGTCGCTTCTTTTTATTTTAAATTAATTTAATCTGGTCAATAGCGACCAAAACTGGTCCCTAAATTAATTATATTTTTTTTAAAATTCTAAAATAGCGACCAAATAGCGACCAAAGTTGGTCGCTAATTTGCAGATTCAATTTTTTTTTCCAGCAAAATAGCGACCAACTGGAGACCAAAGTTGGTCGCTATTTTTGGTTCATTTTTTCCAGAAACTGCCTGTTTTGGCAGCTACACCACCTGCCAGTTTTACCAAATTCCTAAAATAAGCATTTTATGCCATGAAAACAACAACAACGACAACAACAACGACAACAAACAACAACGAGAATAACAACAACATTAAACAACATTAAACAATAACAAGGTTTAAAGTTCAAATGAACTTATACAATATATAAGCTGTTATTACAATTCAACGTCTACTAATGTCTACATCATGAGCGTCATCGTCGGATGAAGTGTCATCATCAAGCTTACCATCCGGCGATGATTCACGTGACCGGGGAATCGGAAAAGAGCCAGAAGCCAAGAGAGATTTGAGCTGCTCTTGTACAGCAGCATACTGAGCATCTCTAAGTTTTTCTCTTTCTTCTCTCTCCTTCTCTCTTTCCTTGGCAGCTTCTAGCTCGGCTGTGAGCTTTGCTACATGCTCCCGCACAGAGGAGAGGCTCTCCCCATCAAGCGACTCCGCTTGCGAGGAAGTGCCTATTCTTTGCATTCCACACCTATAGCGGTGGAATTGCTTAGCGGGAAGCNGTGATATAGCGACCAAATAGCGACCAAAGGTGGTCGCTAATTTGCAGATTCAATTTTTTTTTCCAGCAAAATAGCGACCAACTGGAGACCAAAGTTGGTCGCAATTTTTGGTTTATTTTTTCCAGAAACTGCCTGTTTTGGCAGCTACACCACCTGCCAGTTTTACCAAATTCCTAAAATAAGCATTTTATGCCATGAAAACAACAACAACGACAACAACAACGACAACAAACAACAACGAGAATAACAACAACAATAAACAACATCATTAAACAGCGACATTAAACAATAACAAGCTATAAAGTTCAAATGAACTTATATACATTATATAAACTGTTAATACAATTCAACGTCTACTAATGTTTACATGGCATCGTCGGATGAAGTGTCATTATTAAGAGCATCATCCGGCGATGATTCACGTGATCGGGGAATCGAAAAATTAGCGCCAGAAGCCAAGAGAGATTTGAGCTGCTCTTGTATGGCAGCATACTGAGCATCTCTAACATTTTCTCTTTCTTCTCTCTCCTTCTCTCTTTCCTTGGCAGCTTCTAGCTCGGCTGTGAGCTTTGCTACATGCTCCCGCACAGAGGAGAGGCTCTCCCCATCAAGCGACTCCGCTTGCGCGGAAGTGCCTATTCCTTGCATTCCACACCTATAGCGGTGGAATTTCTTAGCAGGAAGCCCGTATACCTTCCCCCCTTTTGGACCGCCAGCAGCCTGCGTCCATAATCTTTCAGCATCCTCGTCCGACGGTTAGATTGGGTCGCCCGATGAAGATGGTGGCTGGCTGCGTACAAATTCTTCAACCTCAGCTGTGAAGCGACTCTATAAGAAAAATTACATAGAATTAGTATTCAAAAGTTATATAAAACTAAATCAAAGTACTTAATAAAAATTGAAAACTTACATGTACAGCCGAGGCTCGGTCCTCGACCCACCTTTCTTCGTCCGAATCTTTCTTCTTCTTGACAGTATGAGTTTGCTTGAATAACTCATCTTGCCTCATCGGACGGCCTAACTTCTTCTCCTGAAAAGTCATAAATTTTAGTTAATAAACAGATTAGACGTTGAAAATTAAAATTAAATTAAGCAATTACATACCATTTTCCTCTTTATTGAACCGAGGCTGATCGCACCTCCAGTGTGCAGAGAGCCTCCAGTCTCCGAAGCACGAGCTTTTTTTCCTTGCTCGCTCTTCTTTAGGAAATCAGCGGTTAGCCATTGCCTCTGCAGATCAGTCCATAGACCATCTTGCAACCAGGAGGGCTTCGTGTTCGTCCTTCTAGCATTGGAAAAGCAATGGGACAACCGCTTGCGTGCCTTGAGATGGAAGTTAGCAGCTACCTCCGCACTATAGCGGTGTTCCCACACACACTTGCTCTGTATTTGAGAAGTTAAGTATTTAGATGGAAATATCATAGTATTTAGATGGAAATATCATAAATATAAATAATTGTACTGCTTGAAAGAACATTTATACCTTAAATTCATTGAAAATTGCCTCCTTAAGTGAGAATGGAAATTCACTTCAAGTCGCATAAGGGTCATCATATAGCTTTCGAGTTGCCTGGGTGATTATCCTCGTAGTAACATTACTAGGGATAAACCTTTAATGTAATTAAAAAAAAAAAAGACACATTAATATCTTAGTAAAACCGTAGAAAACAATAAACGTTAAAAATAACAAATAACTCTTACCCGTCACCCTCAGGGACGATAATGATCCTGCCATACTCATCCCGATGCACCTCCTCGTCATCATCAGCAGGGGCATGTGTGGAAGGTGTGGGGGGGTCAGAGGTAGGATCCCGTAGGCGAACGCCTGTAATAGATGGATTCCCCGACGAAGATAGCTGCGAGCCCTGCGATGCAGCTGTATGTGCCGCAATGGGACATGTCACTGATTGTTGTGACCCGAGTGGCTGCGACCCGAGTGACAGCAACCCCAGTGGCTGTGACCCTAGTGGCTGCGGCGATGATGAATGTGCTTCATGTGGATGTAACATGGACCGATACGGTCCATGCGATGAAGATGGCTGAGATCCACGTGGATGTACGGTAGGTGGACTGTACGTCGGACGTACAATCCAAGGGCCCTTTGATGGAAGACCCGGTGTTTGCACGAATGTGTAGGGCTGGTGATGCTAGGGCAGCTCAGAATAGCCCCGGGGTGGAGGAAGATACGTAGGCATCTGCAACTCTGGAACGGCAGGACTAATTGGAGTGTAATCTTCTACCCTCCTCCTTTGTTTCTTACCCTTTTCTCGACCCCGAGAAGTACTAGAATCAGCGTTACCTCAACCTTTGCCTGTCATCTGCATAATATAATACATATTTAGATTGAAAGATATAAAGAAAATATATAGCTATAAACGAGAGTTGTTAAAGAAACCAACTGTTTAAAGCTCATCGTCGTATAGTTCCTCGTCCGAGAATTCTTCTTCCTCGGTAGTTTGAGCTTCATCAGTTGATACTTTTTCCTCGTATTCTGTAATTCTTACTTCGGAAATATCAACTTCTTCCAGTATGTGTTCACGATGTTCCAAATCATCTTCTAAAACTTCGTCCACTATTTGGTCAACAGTGGAGATATCGTTTTGATATGCAACATCTAACACATTTTCAACTTCCACCCTACCCACAGGCTTGGTTTTGATAACAACCCACCAATCAGACTTATTCCGCCGCAACGGATAAGGAGCATAATACACTTGCCTAACATTATGTGCAATTATGAAAGGATCATAGCGATCATACTCCCTCTTATGATTAACCTCAATTAGGTTGTACTGATTGTGGACTTTAGTACCTCTTGTTG